>VDFB02056907.1:0-64593 GCA_007258455.2 Sequoia sempervirens
CTCTATCCTACTTTACTTATTGATTCAGAGATAAGTTACATAAAACCATTAACTAGTTGTGGAAAATAACATCCTTTTCTCAAAAGATGGATCCATGCATTCAACTTTTTGAAAGAGGAGGAAAACCATAAGAATAAGATGGCTAAACATTTGAAATTTGATGCTCCTCCTTCCTTTGGAATGGTAGCCTTCTCCATAATTTATGATTCTAGTAGATGCATGAGTTGATTGGAAAGATCTTGCAATTCTTCCTCACATTTTGTTGTGTGCATGATTGGGTGCAGCTCCTTATCCTTCAAATATCTAATCGGGTAGCCCTCCTTGGACTCTGAAGGTGTTCAAACAATAATATTTTTCTTGTTGGGGCTTGAAGTCATGGTCCGCTAATTGAGGAGATTGCACAAGAGCTATCACCTTTGCATGCAAGAACCTCTTTCTTTAGATCTATTGTTTTGAGGGGGGGTTTTTGAAATAATAAACCTATAAAAAGACTTGCCAAACTAATTTTCTCTTTGACCTACTATCACCAGATCAACAACTCCCTAATGACACCTATTCCTGACAACGACACCAAAAATGATAAGGGTCACTACAATCCTCATCATTTAATTAAAAATGTCAAATCAAAGTGGTGTCCATGGTGATATGCAAGAGGGAGAAGAAATCATTTGCATAACATTCTTTTTCTACAAACAGAATTGAAAAGCAATGCATGAAAGAAATTGTTGGAATCAAATCTATCGTAAGAAACTTGTAAAGGGAAATACTGGAAATGTAAAGAGTTGGAAATGAAATTGCTGGAATCAAATCTATCTTAAGAAACTTGTAAAGGGAAATATTAGAAATGTAAAGAACTGGAAATGAAATGGCTACTAAGAAATGAAACTACAAACAACTACTGCTGCTAAAATACTGAACTATATTATTTCATGAAACTACTTCTCAAAAAAAAGGTTTGAAAGATGAGCCTTATAGTTGTGCAACAACTTGCTAGAAGATAAGAACATGTGTTGGGAGAAAAAGATAAGCCTTTTCTTTATCTTGTTGAGTCAATATCCTTTGGTCATCCAAAACAAATATGCCTATTTTGTAGCCTCTAAACAAGCTCCAAAAAGGTGTTAGAGAGCTGAAAAAGTCCTTCCTTGACCTCTTCTATCATCAAAACTCTTAAATCTGCACCTGTATGCTCTTAGTTGTTCATAAACTAGGTCAAAAAGCTCCCTAGATATTTGCAACTACCCCTATATTCTCTCAACTTTTGTCCCTTAACTGCTCATAGAAGCTCAAACTGTTCAACATCTTCATAAATGCTACCATACTTATCCTTCACTTAGATCCTAGCTAGTTCTGAAAATTTCAAAGCATAGAAGCAAATGAATGAACAAATTTTGGTGCATGGACTAGTGAAGTTTCTAGTGCATGGACTGGCGAAGTTTTTTCTCAAACCACAAATTGGGTTTTCGTGAAATTTAATGGGTTTTTTTGCCTTCTTGTTTCTTATATTTTGTCTGAAATCTCAAGAACCCAGATCATAATTTTCAAGATATGATGAAATCTCAACTACTGAAAATCCCTCATTTTCCTTATCATTCAAGCAACACACTACTTCTCTTTGATTGAAAAAAAACACTAATTCAGCTAATAGATGAGACTTTTTTTAATCTCATCAAAATCCAAGGAATATGATGATAAATGTGTTTATTTCCCTTTTATTTTCATACATCACCTATATTGCAAACATTTTTCCTTGGTATTTAAATCCCTTATGAAATTTTAATTTTGGTCACATCTGCAGATGACACAAGTTGCAAAGTGTGGTTGCAAAAGTGTACACCACATTTATGCCCTTCATTTTGTCAAAATCTACTAAAGACCCTAAAATAGTGGTCTTTGAAGCAAAAGTGAATACAAACATAGTGGAGTCCACACAAGAAAAAAGGCAAATGAGAAGAAAAACCTACATGTAAGGTCATGATGTATTACATCATCTTGTATGCAAGACAAAGCAAAATAAGGTATAGATTTAAAGGTACATTGTAAGGATTTTGTCTATAATCTAGGGCAAGTCTGAAATTCAATGGTTTATTTGATTGTTTTTAACATTTTAAACTATATATTACAACTTTAAAATTTATTAGATTGTACAAATTGACTTGCTATATTTTTATATAACCGTATATATGACACTTTAAATTATTATTAAATTGTAAAAAATTATTATAGTATATATATACATATACATATATATGTGAGTGTGTGTATATATATATATATTAGTTTAGAATTATTTTGGAATATAATTTTTTCTAATTTAAAAAAAAAATTAACAATAAATTTAAGATTTTGACATCATTATTTTATATTACTATATATGATTTATAATATTTATTATAAAATTATATTAATTCAAAATCTTTTCAAAATAGAATATAATTGTTTTTTAACTTTTAAAATATTTTTAGCAAGATTCATTTTTAATATGAATTTAGAAACTTCTTGTTAATTGTAAGAGTAAATTGAAGATTTTTAGATTTATTACTAATTATCAATGTTTTGTAATTTTACCTTATTTTATTAATATATAGGATATCTATATAACTAATAACATAAAGGATTTTCATTTTTTCCAAGATACAAGTTACAACATTTGTGTGTTTTAAGTGATTGGCGAGCTTTCATTTTTTTTGTAGATTTAACTCTCTTTTGCTTCTAGATTTAACTTTGGAGAAACATCAACTCATTGCCTCTCGAATACCAATTCTCAACTTGTTGTCCATATCTTTTGTCAAAATGTCCACATTGTAGAATCAAAATTCTCAACTTAGAGTAGTTATTTTTTTGTTACTCCATGAGCTTTACACAATATTTGCATTGTCTTTGTTGTCCCTCTCTTTGGAATGTATCTTTGGGCTATATTCTTTGTCTATAAATGTATTTAAATATGTTGAGTTAATATAATAATTATCTTTAATTTATTGTGTTGAACAAGTAATATTTAATTAATTTACATGATACATAAAAATATAATTTAAAAACTAACCAAATTACTTGCATTATTTTAAAAATAGAAATTTATATTTTTTCATATTTAATATGTACAATTAATAAAAATCACTAAAAATGTTTTAATATATAAAAAAAATTATTAAAAAATCATAATTTTTTTTTTTGACAATTTATATTTTTCATAAAAAGTCAAATGAAAGGCATTTAAATGATCAAACCGTCACAAAATTTTATATGATAGGTAGGGGTGGCTATCAAATTCCAGGCCTGGTCTAGGGCTTTTCCTAGTTTTTATAATTCATAATTCATTTATGGGATTTAATGGAAGAAAGCAAGGGGTTCAATGGTCAAACGTCGAAGGGTCACATGTCAATGTTTGAAGATTTTTATATTTGAAAATAGAATTTTTATTTGTATTGGCTTTGCAAAGTCTAGGTTTTTTAGTAAATTATAAACTATTAATTGTAAAGAATTCACCTCTCTTCTTTTTTTAAAAAAAAAGGTGCAATGCACCCATATTATTAGGGGTAAACGCTTTTGACCGGATCTATGAATTGGGTACAAGAAACCATGAGAAACGACCAAACCCACGAGCGCAATGGCCTAGCGAAGGCACAAGACTTGCGAGCACTTTGGCCCAACAAAGGTTTTAACCCTGGTGGTCGTCACTACAACCAAGCGACTTGACCACCGAACCACACCATTATCAGTGTAAAGTATTCACCTCTCATGAGTCAAAACCTTAATTGAAAAACTAAAACCTTGGGATCCATGGAAAATAACACTTCTCACAAAATAGGCATAACCACAAATTCTTAGAAAAGTAAGGAAGCCACAATTAATGGCTTAATGGAGGAATGGACAATCAGTGGGGGTGAATTAGGCATAAGGGAGAGCCAAATGGATCCCAAAAAAACATATTCATTCCTTATGATGTGTCGTTTACTTCAAAAAACTTGGTTAGTTATTCAATTTTCATTGTGGAGGCCTTAGATGCCATACTACCACACTCACAAAAGTAGGGGCCTACTCAAACCAAGTTAGTAGATTTATGAGCAAAATTGATCTATGTGAATTCTAAATAGTGTAAGAGAATCTTGCAGTATTCAAGCCAAGATAACAAGAAAGATAAAAAGGTTAGAGGAAAAAAAATTATAGCTATTTTACCAATATTAGCCTACAATACTCAAACAACACTAGAGGTGAATATAAAATAAGAACAACTACAACCAACAGTAGTTGGGAAAGATAGTCATCTTAGAGTTATGTTTTAGTAGGGAGTAGAGGCAAAGCAATAGGGGAGCAAGAAATACCTTAAATCCAATGTAGAGAGAGATGTTGAGAATTAGGACAATCAGGATCTATAAAGCCCCATATCAACACCGTTAACTTGGTCCTTAAAGTGTTATGTCAATTGTTGGTTATGGAGTCTAATCTTATTGGCTAATATTTATAGTGCAAGGGGGAGGGGGGTGCAGGGCAATAGGTCCCCCCTATGGGGTCCAGAGGACCATTCCTCCAATGGAGTTTCTAGGGGTCGCATACCTCGATGAGGGTTTGGGAGCAATTCCCTTGAATGCCACATTTTATATATATTTATTCATTGTAAATTTGGACCCTTCATCATTAGGTCACAAATTTGACGATAGAGGTTATGTTGGATTTTCTTGCCTTAGAAAGCAACCCCCTCTTTAAGTGAGGGAATTGTATTACTTCTATAGATTGTGTTGTATTGTGAGAAGACTATGATAGAGAAAAGAAGTTACAACAGATGTGTTGTAGGTTGTATCTATTTATTTTGTTGGATGAAATGAAGGAAGGATTGGTTGTTTCTTCATGGACATAGCCCATATTGGGTGAACCACATATATCTATGTCTCTGTGTTTTGTGTTATTTTTTTATTTTTTCTCTACAGTAATTTTATTTTATATTGCTCTATGATCCTATTCATAAAAATTGGTATCAGATTTGTACATTTATTTGGTTGATAAACTCAAAAGGAGGTTTTTGGTTTGAGTGGGAGCAATGGTAGAAGAAGGAAAGTTTAGGTTTGAGAAATTCAATGGTCAAAACTACTAGCTATGGAGATTTGAATGGAGGACTATCTATATGAGAAGGATCTTTTCTTATTTATGGGTTAAAAAACAAAGAAATCAACATATATGATAGATCAAGAGTGGTGGATTCTTAACAAAAAGGCACTAGGAACAATACAGTTGTGTCTAGTAGTGTTAGTGACTTTCAACATATCAAAAGAAATGATAATGGTGGATTTGATGTTGGCATTGGCTAATCTATATGAATAGTCCTCAGCTTCAAACAAGGACGTTCTTTTGAAACATTTTGTTAATATGAAAATGTCAAAAGGTGGGTGTATTGTTGATTATTTAAATGAGTTTAACATGATCATCGGTTAGTTAAGTTCTATAAATGTAACCTTTGATGATGAGGTTAGGGTTCTCTTGATTTTGTGCTCATTTCCATAAAGTTGGAATAGTTTGTTCATGGCAATGAGTAATTCTATTTTTGGTTCAAACACTTTATAGTATGTTGATGTTGTTGGTGTTATCCTTAATAAGGAAATGTGATGGAGAAGCACAAGTGAGACATTAGGCAATGATTTGACTGTGGAGAACAAGGGAAGATAAAGGGAGAGAGGAAAGATCCCAAGAAAATGTGGGAAGTCTAATAAGGGCATATCCAAAACCAGAGGAAGGTTGGAGTATTGGAATTATGAGAAGATAGGACACATGAAGAAATAATGTTGGTCTCGAAAGGGAAAACAAGGATATGGACAACAAGAAAATAGTAAGGAATCAAATGTAATAAGTGATGTATTATTGAATGATTTGATATTTTCATTAAAAAATATTATTGTTTCTTGGGTGTTAGAATTAGGGGCTTCATTTTATGCCAAACCCCATAAGAAATATTTTCTAGATTATGTTCAAGGTGATTTTTGATAGGTTTATTTGGGTGAAATATTAGGACCCTTAAGTCATATCCTCTTACATCCCCTTAATCCACCCTCTTGCCTCCCTTAAGTCACTCTCATAATTCCCCTTAAGCCATCCTCTTAGGATCCATTAAGCCATATCCTAGGGTTCATGAGATGCATCCCCTTAATCCACCCTCTTGCATCCCTTTAAGTCATTCTCTTAACTCCCCTTAATCCACCCTCTTGCATCCCCTTAATTCATTCACTTAACTCCCCTTAAGGAATTCTCTTAGGACCCCTTAAGCTATATCCTCTTAGGTCCCCTTAATCCATCCTATGGCAAACATCACTTGAATTTGTAAGGAATTTATAAGATCCAATTTTCTAACTTGTACTATATATTGTTCTTTTCTCACATGAATTATTTAGTTGAATAATGCATAAAAAATATAGTTACTTTACTTACATTAATTATTTTTGTAGGTTCTCATCAAGTCAGTCTACCATGTGATTGTCACTATAAAATTTTTTATCAATAGACTATGTAAATATCAATTTGTGGTCTTGAGATAAAAGTTGATAAGCTTTAATTGTATCTACACGCACATATGTTTCATCATCTTATATAGTTGTATTAAACATCAATATACATTATATATGTTTGTTTGAAGTATGAACTTCAATGAATTTATTAGTCACTTTTTAAATATCTTGTTCCAATTTTATCTTATACAAATCATGTCTTATATTTACCACATTTTATATAATTGTTCAATTGTCTAGATTATACATTTTATACAAACAAGGAGATATATTTTTGTTCGATGCTTCAAATATTTGCTAGAATTGGAAAATAGTTAAAACTACCCGCCCTTAATTTATTATGAATATGATCTAAACTATTTAAGGAATGTTTTAATTTGTCACCTAAACATGTGATAAATTATTGAAATTTAAGAGTTGATCATTTTAAGACATGTCTAAACTTAATTCAACAATGGCATGTAAATATATATGAAATTTGATTCTAGATAAGAATTTATATAGTGCATATTACTTGAAAATTAGATAAAATATACATGCATACATGAGTGCATATAATCATCAAAATGAACATAACACAATCATAATTGAGTGTATATATAATCATCATATTAAAGTCAACTGATATAAATAAACACAAACATGATCGTATTAATCGATATAATGTATGTGAAATGGTCCATGAAATAACATGTTCAAAAGGTATACGTTAAATCCAACACATATAATTAAAAAAAACTAGATCTATAGTCCATAAAATTTAATACCATCTAACTATCAGGGTGATCAACCAAATCAAGTCTCCTCTTTGCTCCATGTGGACTAGATGTACCTATATCATGCTATAGAAGAGTACAAGAAACTTCAAATTAGATTTAAAGTTATTTATAATTTTTGATTTATTTTAACATATAAACTTGATAAAAAAATTTAATTAAATATCTAGTAAATACAGTAAAAATAATTTTTAGTATGCATAAATTACCATATGATCATGTGAATGTACTGGCACATTTTGTTCAAGGGGTAGTATAATTGTCAATTGAGAGGGTCAAAATGCTTGATCTACTAATTCCTACATATTTAAATAAAACGAACAATATGTTAGAACCTCAAATATATATATTTAAAAGACCTAAAAATTGTATAGGAGATTTAGTAAAGTTTACAACCTAGAATGATATGACCTCATGATCATGCACTCGAGATTTCCCATGCATAAAAGCTGACGATGTCTCAGGTGCACTCGCCATGGGTATCACATGAACTCCTTGCATATAGATATAATAATGTATAGATAATTCACACATGTGTACAAATTCAAATTAAATTAGATCTATGATGTGTATTTATTTTAAACTTAACAAACTTTTGAAAGTATGCACCTAAGACGACCCATGCATAATAGCTAACAATGAATCAAGAGCACTCACCACAACTTGTGGTTGGTCGATACTCAGTATCACATGCCATCCCTACATCTAGATACAATATATCATTTCACACATACAAATTCAAATTAAATTAGATATGTCCACATAAATTAAAATATATATTAGTTTGTACCTGACCAAAATGTGAGCCCAATTCTACAACACTTGAAATACATACACGATCATATTGAGATTCAGGCATTGTGTGATCATGCATCTACACTAAACACTTCTTGAATATATATATATATATATATATATATATATATATATATATTAATGTTATTATTTACATGAATTTTACATATTTCAAACAAATTAAAATGTGCCTTAAGTTCAAAAGATGTACATACTTGTGTAGGATGATCCTTAGAAAATAGTAAATCCATAAATGACTCCATCCTAGTGCATGTGGGTCACTTGAAGTGGATGCTTGAGTATTCCCATAGCCTAAGCCTCCATGCTCTCTATTGCCCACTTCAACCTTTGTGTGTGTAGTTTGATGAGTGAGATTTCCTAAAAGAGAACTCAATGCTCCTAGTGTCAAAAACATCGTTTGATGTTGAAATCCAACGAGAACACTAGGAGATCGAGGAGCAACAATAGGAGCAATCAGAGCATGTCATTGAGGATCAACACGTGCTCCTAATCTATGTTGGGGCATGCCACACATAGCTCCCTGAAATGACCTCATATCAAAATGGGTTTTAAACCCAACTCAAACTCATCCCATAACTTTCTCAAAAGTAAAGGGGCACCTTACAGTTGCCATGTGGAGTATCAAACACCATCCATCATCTATCCCAAAAATTTGCATCTATCTACGGGTGCCTACACCATTTAATTGAAACTCATGTTTTAGTGGGTGGAATTGGTTTGTTTGTTTTGGGGATAAATAAATGTTGGAAAATAGATTGTTTGGTAATTTTAAGGTCATGAATTTCTTTATAAGACAATCCATCTGCATAGAATTGTCTCCTCTCTTCTCTCCATTGATAGAACCTATCTAGGTTCGCATCAATGGATCAAATAGAATCAACAACAGTTTGCATCGAAGATGCAAACTATGCAAGGTGGGGGGGAATGTTAGGCTCATTTTTTTTATCAAATCTATAGTTTCTTGAATCACATTAAGGTTTTCTCTAATGCTCTCTCTTAACTAATTTTGATCTACTATAGGGCGTAGGGGGTTAGGAGGTGGGGAGGGTGGAGGTGTGGGGTTTTATCGTGATGAGGATTGTGGATGTATGGGATTTTCAGGTTGTTCATTAGGTATAAAATCCTCTATATTAAATTCAGGCTCCATGTTCAATGAAATGGAAACTGCATGTTAAACAATTAAAAAATATATATCAACAAACTAATTAAATAATGTGCACAATTTGAACTATAAATCACATTAAACATGCACAAATTCAAAATACATTTCATTTGAAGACACATTCAATTTAAAACATTAAAAAATCCAAAGCATGAAAATTTAGACTAATTTATGTTGTAGAATTTATACAAACAATTACAACCTCCCCTACAACATGTACATTAAATTATACAATTAAAGTCATGTACATACCATTGATTAAATTCTCGCTCTATCTTAAATTTTGATTTCAACACAATGGCCTGATTTAAAATCTTTAAATAATAATATCAATGTCCTACTTCATTGATTTGACAAGTGAAAAAAATGTAAATTTGCTAAGTATAATTTAATGAGCTACTTGATCATAATTTATTGTTGGCATTTCATGATTGTTTGATTTTGGGAAGGTGATACTTTTGTTTAATTTCTAACTAAATTTCTAGAGTTGTTTTTCTTAACTAGCCTATATTTTCTTACTAGTTTTTGAAGATAATCATGGCTATTTCAAAAGTTTCTTAGTTTTGTTGTTATATATTTGATAGACATATTTATAAGTCTCAAACATTGTCACTTTTGAAAATTTTAAGTATTAGGTCTATGAAGAGGAATATATAAAATTATAAATTGTCCATCCTTTTCATTGCAATTATATACCATGAACCTTGAATTTTTATTGCAATAAAATTGATTTGGAGAATTAGAGCCAACAAGCATATTCATATTGTAGACACTGAAAAATGTCCTAATCAATATCATACACTTGAAATAGATTTACTAACATCATTTCCTCTTTAAACCATCTTCTTTTCGCTTGAATTGATTTAATTACCTTAGCTAATTAATTAATTGCGTCATTTTCATCTATTGGCCTAATTAGGTTAATCGAGTTAATTCATCTTTTTTTGCACTAACAATTCATCTCATTAAATTAAATAAATCAAAACATTTGATTTAATTCCCCAAGTCATCTTATTTAATTAAATAATCCTAGGTTATTTAATTAAATATCATTTCATCTCTCCCTCATTTATTAAATCATTTAATTTAATAAACATCACTTTAATTCTTCTAATCACCTAATTGTGTAATGAAACTAACTTTCCTCTAAGCAAAGGGAATATTTCTTATCCCCTTTTTTGCATGATTAAAACTTTGTTTTGATTTGTAAGTTACCTTTTTCCTCATCCAAAAGGAATATTCTAAGGAATATTCCCTCTCCTCCAATCATCTCACTTGGCTTCTTGAACAAGCCAAACCTTCAACCTTTTGAGCAAGTTACCTTTGACCTATGTGAGTAGGTCAAAAGTGTGTTTGTTTGAGGTAAGTGTGAGCCCTTGATTAAATCCCATCATGCATTCTCATTCATTGATGAGAATCCATGATCCATGCCTCTCACCCCCTTCATCTTGAACCGTTGATTAAGCTTTTTGATCTCAACCCTTCATTCCTCATTTGCTCTCCTATAAATAGGTCACTATTTGGAGACAAATGGATCCATCTATCAAAGCAAACTTATGCTGTTGAAACTCATACATCCATCTTTCAATGGAAAACTTATGCTGTTGAAATTACTTGCATCCATATTATCAATTTACTCACTTTTTATCTCATTTTAGTTCATTTTAATTGCATAATAGCTTGGAGAATCTGTTAATGGCTTCCATGCATCCATCTTAAGTTTCTATATGAATTAGGGTTTTCATCTTTTAGCATAGTTTTAACTTAGATTAGCTTAGCAATAGCATAATTAGTACATTTTTAGCATAAAATCATGGTAACTTAGCTTGCATCATGTCCATTTTAGCATAGACTAGGTTTTCAATGGTTTCATTGATTCTCTTCCATAGAATTGACTAAAACAGGTTCACTTATCATGAGATTGGGAAAGGGTCATCATTTCACATCAACACGACACCAATTCCAAAACAAGATAAGTTTCAGATGGGCTAGATTAGGAATTTAACTATTTTTGTGTAGTTTGTAGCTTTCATTTTCAATTAAATGCTTAGTTTAGATTTCCATTTTGAATGATCTTGTTTGTAGATGCAAGTATGTTTGGCGAAGTTATGCTTCGATTCATCATGAGTCAAGTGTAATCTACTCTCTCTGACATTTTCCCTTTCTCACATTTTGGTGCTAGAATGAGGGAAAACTGACAATCTAACCATTTTTTTTAGTTCAAATTTCATTTTATGTTGTTTTGCAGGTTGCAGCGATGTCCAAATTACAAACAACGATGCTATTTCAATAGCGTCTCCATATAACAATGCCCTGAAAATTTGAAAAACTGATGTTGAATCAATACTCTGACGCTGATTTAAATATGGCGATGCATATTTAATTTGGAGGTATCAAAAACTTTAAATGGCGACGATCATTTTCACCAGTTTGATGCTTTCAAATTTCAAATTGCGACACTACCATTAGTAGCGATGTTGATCAAAATACTGACGTTATCATGCTCACTGTCCTTGCTGCAGAGCGACACCCATTTTCATCATAGCAACACCCAAACTTCAAATTGCAATGCTATCATGTTCAGTGACGCCCTACTAGGGTAAGAAATTTTATGTTTGTTTTTTCGATATGTGACTTAATTTATTGGATTTATCTGACCACTGATACAAGCCTGACTATGTTATAGTTGTTAGAATAACAAGGTTTTGTAGGTTTTAAAGACATGGAGCAAAAGTGAAGAAATCCTCTTCTATCTTAAGTTCTATAATTGTAACAAGTGTTTGAAGTTTTGTGGCAATTATAGCCCAATTTCATGCTTTCTACTTTTTGCTTTAGGAAACACACTAGATTTCAATTGGGTTTAAAATGAACGTACAAAGTTGGATAAAATTGAACCCTCACATCATCATTTTACTTTGGGCTTAAAATTGAACAAAGTAAATTTCATCTTTCAATTGGTGCTTACAATGAACTCATCATTGCTATGAAGGGTTAAAACTTACAACTGTTTGTTGTTCTTTGTGGTTTTCAACATTGTTAATGGATGTGTATGCAATTCTCTCATGCCATTTGGTGACCTTGAGAAACATAACCATTCTCTAACACTTTGCAAGATCACCTCCATCTTTCAATTGGGTTTAAAATTGAGCAATCATGCTAGTGTGGGAAAAAGGCATAGTATGTGTTCTCTCTTTTCTCATGCGAATGAAGATGATCGTACTACGGATGTACTTCCTCACTATTGTTCACCTTTAGTGGGCCTACCTTGGTGGGAAAAAGTAATCACCCCAAGGGAATGACCCAACTGGTAATGAGCTGAAGCCAAGCTACTCCCATCGGTATATAAATTTGAATGTTGTAGGAAATCTCAGTATTACAAGTGCTCCTACAGACAAGCAAGTTATTCTTGCCTCTTGTGTGGCCACCTGAACGGGTGCCTTGATTAAGAACCAATTTGTGTAAAAGCCAAAATCCTAAAACATTTGTTGGTGCAAGAATGGTCGTTTTGAAGCCGCCCTACATCTATACTATTCAATTGTAGAAACAAAAAAATTCCTTTTCATCTTCGCATTTTAAGGATTTCGAAATTTGGTGGTCCCAAGAAGTGTGTGCTGAGAAAGGGGGATCTAGTGTCACCAAATATTTAACTATTCACATTGTCTAGTGTTTGGAGAAATCCTAGTGGGGACTCAACAAATATGGCTATTTATATCCTAGGGTTGTAAATGATTGTGAGTTAGTTTGATACTTTTCTTGGTTTCAAAACAATCCAAAAACAAACATTCACTATCTTCCTCGAGTTTTCAAACATTTTGGCTCAAATATGAACTTCTTGAGTTAGCCTTGATATTACTACTTGTCCTAAGGATTTATCCTTAGCGATTTCTAAATATCTTGACATTAATCTCAAACCCATATTTTCCCAAAGACAACATAGGAAATTTGGCTTCAACCTCATAATTTTCATGAAATGGATATTGTGAAAGTTATGACATTTTTGACATAAACATCTAGTTTGGAAACATAATCAAGACAAGTGTTTGTGGTAAAATCAATTCATTTAAGCAAAGATAAATTAAAATATGAACCCCACATGAAAATTTGGAGACCGATTGCTCAGGTTGAACAACTTGATCTTCCAAGTGCTATAATTGAGCCAAACTTTGAACTCATAAACGGTGAACAAATCGATCTTATTATCAGTTTGAGAAGCTTCACTTTTGAGAACAAGGAAACAAACACATAGTGGAGAAACATAGCAACCATTTTAGACGAAGAAGAGGAACAAGTTGATATTGAGGCTAGAAGGCCCATATTACCACATCCCGCGTGGCAATAAATATCTTCCTTTCTTCCATAAACTAAATTGTTATCACATGATCTCACAAAAAATAATGATCCCTAAGTCAAGGTTCACAGGTCCTAATTTTAGACTTAGGAATCTCACTCCAAAATCTCTCAAGAGACATCTTTTAGCACTTCACAAAAATAGAGACAAGTTAGTAGCAAAATTGTATAGATGTGCTTCATGGTATAGTCCATAATTATATGCATTCTTTTGGATTCAACATCCTGATCATTTTATATGATACTAAACTACCATAAATGATTCATCAAATAGTCAAAATCAATAGGAGAAACTCTCCAACCCATAATTTCAGACATAGGAATCGTAGAACAAGGTATGGTCAAAAGTGGGATTCAATATTTTACCACAATCGTTACACTTTAATGAGAAACTTTTATGCACAAGCTAGGAGAGCTTGAATAGGTTTGAACATTCTCATCCGTCCTCGTATTTCATAATACTTGAACATTTTAGAGGTCTACCATCATTCTCACTACCTTTATCTTGTCGAAACAAAGCTTCACTTTACTAGATGATCTCATGCAAAGTAAGGATCCCCAAACAAAATTCAACATCATATTAAGCTTAGGAATCGTAGTGAAAAAGCAATCAACTACTGCATTGAGGCACTCTACGAGGAAAAAAACACACATTAATAAAATATCTAGACATCTACATGTTCTTTATGAGCCAAAACCATCATCTTTTTTAGGATCAACAACTTTTATAAAAACATTGGGTCTTTAGGATTTGAACATTTTAGAGGTCAAAACAAAAAGGTTCACTTTAGTTCAACATTGGGTCAAACATCTCACTCATCCCTTCATCAAATTTCACCTCCCATCTCACCTATCTTTGTAAAATTTCAAGTACATCAACACTTTGTGACTTAAACATCAAATCAAACCACACCACTTTCTAACCTAGCTACTTTATATGTGAAATGTATCCTTTTCTAGGCACTTATCTAAGTTAGTTATCATTTTTGAACTAGCTTATCTTGAAGGTCACAAGTCCACCCTAAAGATTTCTATGTTCATAAACATCCTTTATCCCAACATCAAAACATCAAACTCAAGTCAGAAGTGTTGTCCCAAAACATTTGCAAAGATCACTCTCCACTCCATCCATCTCTTCATCCCCCACTATCACAATTGCTCCCAAAAGACTTAGAGCATCCCTTTTACCCATACTTGAGTCAACTAGAGAGTTCAAACATTATAAAACTCAACACAAATCTCCCACTCGTGACATAAAATTTATGGTAAAGACAAGATCACAAGACAAGAGAATCATGGAGAAAACCAAAGTTACATTTACCTCAAGTGATCCAAATCCTTTAGAATTTGATTCTAGAAGTCATGTTACCCTGTCACAACAACCATCATCTCCTTTAGGACCATTTGAGATAGAAGACATCACAAATAATCCATTTGAGTTTACTAGGGAGGAACTTCTAGAACATCAAGCCTTTGAAAATATAGTTCCTATTTCCCTGACGTTTGTAGCACAGAATTTAACACAAGGTTTTACAACTCCACCACAAGGGCTAAATCAAACTTATATTTTGAATTTTGCAACAAGCTTTGCTAGAGACTTTGAACATGAACTTTCATTTGAAAATAGTACACTTGTGGGAACACTCAAAACTAATCCTCTACCTCCCACCACTGCTTGGACACCTACCTTTGGTGCTCCTATTCTTGAAGCTCCAAAATAGGTACATACACCACTTGAACTTCATTATTCCACAACCACTTCAATATTTCGGGGACACCCTTCTTCATCCACATCTATGAGTACCACAAGTGTTCCTGCCAGCACACAAAACAGTGTGGATCAAATATCTCAAAACAACACACAAGGGCATGTCAATACTATATCGCAAAACCAACCCTCAATGCAAATAGGGACATCTTTAACCAACCCTCTGGTGGGTTCACCAATGCTATCTACTATTTCCACATCATCTATCATCAATCCACTTCAAAAAAATCCCTTGGTTACTAGTTTGGTCAATCCAGGAAGTACCTTGATCACTAATCCTTTGTTTACATCTTTAGCACAAGGAAATCCTCAAAACACAAGACAAAGGGAATATTTTCAACCAATGAACTCAAGGTCCTAGTGTGTCATTTCCATTGCAAAATTTAATGGCATCATCCTCATCTTTTCCTACAGTTCCCTTTACTATGCAAAATCAATCAAGACCACAAACATACATGCCTCCACCTCATACTACCATCTTACAAGGAATTTTAAATCAAGGGAATCTTCCATTTCTCACCAACACTCCATTGCCTACTCAAAACATCAATATCCACATTCATCATAGATGTCCCAACAACTACCTGATCCCACATTGTAAGGACATGCCTTAGCTTTACAACAAGCACAACAAGCTTATCAACAAGTCATCCAAAAACAACAACAATAGCAAGTAGCTATAACAGCTTAACAAACAACCTTAGCCCAACAACAACATCAATCTCAATAAGCAGCCTTAGCCCAACAACCACAAGAAGCAGCCACAATAGCTCAACAAGCATCCTTAGCCCAACAACAACAAGAAGGTCAAAAAGCAGCCTTATCCCAACAACAACAACAAGCTTAACAAGCAACCTTAGCACAACAACAACAATAACAAGCACAACAAGTAGCCTTAGTAGCACAATAAGTCATGCAATAGCAACATCAAGCACAAGAAACTTTATTAGCACAACAACAACAACAGGCCCAACAACAAGCCCTAATGGTGCAACAACAATAGCAAGCTCAACAACAAGCCTTACTAGCTCAACAATATGCCCAACCATAGCAACAAGACTTGTATTATCCTAATGCATTAGGAACATATCCATCACTTTCAAAAAATCTCACACCATCATACACCCCATATAACTCATCTGCCATCCCGCCATATGTTCCTCCACCCCACCTGCAAGATGATCTAGCATCACAATTGAAAGCACTCTCCCAAGAAATGCAGGACCTTCATATGGGAAAGACAAAGAAACCTCGTACACAAAACTTGTGTTCTTACCCATTTGACTGAAACATAGCAATGATACCATTCCCTCCTAGTTTTGAAATCCCCAAATTTGACAAATACAAAAGGGAGAGGAAGTCCTATAGACCATATCAAATAATTTAATGGCATGTGCATGGAGGTGACTTACAACAATTCATATCTAATGTGCCTTTTCCCTCAAAGCTTAACAGGTCATGCTATGGATTGGTTTTCTCATTTTCCTCTTGGTATCAAAACCTTTCAGTAAATCACTAATAAATTCATTGATCACTTCTCCTTCAATCTTGACATGGAAGTTAGTCTAGAAGAATTGTACACTCTTAAACAAAATCAAGGAGAAACTTTCACTAATTTCTTATGTCAATGGAGACAAATAGCTAGTAAAAGCAAGTGGCCTCTTCCTGCCGAACAACAAGTGGGAATCATTATAGCCAATTTGGATCCAAATCTATCATTCCACTTGAAAATGCAATGCATCACATCATACGACGAGCTTGTCCCTAGAGCAGTTATCATTGAAAGAGCCCTAATCTCACAAGGAAATACTCAAGCTTACAAAGACAACCATCCTTCAACTAGTTCAAATGAGAAACCTCATGTCTGGACTAAGAACAAAAATGTAACAAATGAAGGTGTAGTAGATGCTAAGGTCATACTGAGTGCTCCTAGACCTAATAACAATCAAGTTGCTAACATCTAGCCAACTATGCAACAAATGGTACCACCTCAGAATAGTCAGATCAGTAACACCAACATGCACCAAAGGAAAACTGGTAACCGAAATAACTATCCCAAATGTAAGTACACACAATTATCAGAACCCGTTGAGACAATCATGAAGAAACTAGTAGAGTCAAATCTTATAACACTTCCTAACTTTGAAAACTACCAGGAACCACAAGAGAAGCCATCCTGGTACAACAAGTGTGACCTCTGTGACTTTCATAAAGTCAAAGGGCATAAAACAACAAACTACATGAAACTCAAGAATATCATCAAAGATCTCATAGAAAGCAATACCATATTTGTTGAGGTACCAACTGGGAACCAGGATGTCAAGATATACAAGACCCCTATGCCAGATCATAACAAAGAAAATAACAACAACAAATATAAGGATTACACCAATGTGCAGCATACCTATTCTAATGTAGTTGCCTCCTACAATAGTGTTATCACTATTGTCACCATCAAAGGAGGTAGTGAGCATTGTGGAGTCACAACATGACATGGAAAAATAATCGTTCAAGGAGTCTCATCTCAACCAAGGACGCAACCTACTTTTCCCACATCTAATCCTAGCAAGTACAATCTTCTAGATCAGCTTAAACAAACCCCCACACAAATATCGATCTTAGAACTCTTAAAGTTATCTCCTGCACATAGGGAAATACTAGAAAAAAGCCTTGTTTGAGTCATTTGTTCCCGAGAACATTCATATTGATCAATTTCAAGCTATGGTAGGGTATATCGCCAACCATCTTCTTACCTTCTCTGAGCAAGACCTATGGTCAAACCATCTCATAACCGTTCTTTACATCTTGAGGTTGTCATTCATAAGAACAAGGGTAAAAGAGTTTTGGTAGATGGAGGTGCTGGTTTGAAAATTTGTACCCTACAGTTGATCAAGAATCTGGGCCATTCAGAAGATACTATTGAGAAGACTAGAAGTATCACCATCAGGGCATATGACGATCAAGAATGGGTATCACAAGGAATCATTGCACTTCCAATCCAAGTGGGACGTCTTATTGCAGAAACTACATGCCAAGTACTTGATCTTGATTTTCCCTATAACATACTAATTGGCTGACCTTGGATCCATGCTCTAAAAGTTGTAGCCTCAACCTATCATCAGTGTGTGAAGTTTCCTTTTGAAGGCAGAGAAATCACTATCCATGGAGATCTTGAGCCTTTCTACTACTAAAAAAGTCTTGATGCCAAATTCTATAAGATCCCACAAATACCCAAAAATGATGAAGGACCTACAACATCAAGCTCATTTATTGACCAATCATCCCTAGCCTCTACCTCAGCATAAAAAATACCCATTGTGAAGAATATACCCAATGTCAAAGTAGTGATCCAAGATGATGGTTGTGGAAGCTACTTACTATTAAAAGATAAATTTGTCTTAGGAGAATTACCTATTTCTCCTTAATATCATGGGAAAAATACATCTAGCACCAAAGAACTCGAAACAATTAAGATGGTGGCTACTACCTTCACCAAGTGGGGGGATTTGAATCAAGAAAAGGTCAATGAAGAAGATATTTCTAAACTCCTTTATCAAGATGAATGACTAGTTCTTGTTCTTCCCATGGAAGATGAAAACAAAGGCCTATAGCTAATGTGAAGCATGGGATATAACAAAAATGAAAAGCTAGGAAAAATGACAATGGTTTACTAGAACCCATCGTTCCTGAGAAACGAATAAAGAACCTTGGCTTAGGTTGTACTACTAGCAAGGTCACACTTATTGGAAAAGGTATTTCCACTAAACGAGTTGAGGCTTCCTCTTGGTCACCCACATCGCGTGATACAACCTTAGATGACTTTCCACTTGATGTTGTCGACCTATTTGAGAACATCACATTCTTTATGATATTTGTAACATCCTTTGTCTCAACCAACCAACCAACTGAAATACACCTAGTATACCCACAACTCATTGACATGGACCAAAAAGGACCACCGATTCTAGATTATTTGAAAATGATGAAGCAATCTTAGAATTCATGGGACTCTGAGACTACTTATCATGGGAAAATCACAAGGTAGGGTTTGACATAGAGCTCGATACAGGGGCATACTATTGGGAGACAATTGAATCTTTTAGTCGCAAAATAAATGAAATGCAACTAACATGCATATCCTTGAGTGAAAACCACCTAGTGGCACTCTTTGATCACAAAATAGTAAAAAAAAGGATGCATCTAATGGTGAAAACCTCTCTGAGGCACCTAAGGATGAGGGATTCAATCTCCCCCTTATTTCAATGCATCCAGAGAAGTCATTAGTACTAGTAGAAAATACCACTTTAGTCAATGTGGGAACAAAGGAAGCACCTAAGATCACTTTTTATGTTGAATCCTTGTTGGACGAAGAATAGAAGAACCTAGCAATATTCCTCAAAGAGTGAAGGGCTAATTTTGTATGGTCATACAGATATTCTAGGCCTTGATCCATAAGTGGTTGTACATCGCTTAGCAGTATATCCTAAAGCCAAACCAGTTAAGTAGAAATTAAGGAAGATGCACCCTCAGATAACACTCTGGGTTAAACTAGAACTACAAAAGCTTCTTGATGTTGGATTCATTCGACCGATAGATTATCTTGAGTGGGTTTAAAACCTAGTACCAGTATCAAAACCCACTAGGGGCATCAGAATATGCATTGATTTTAGAGGTCTAAACAAGGTATGCCTGAAAGATGATTTCCCTCTCCCCAACATGAATCTCATTGTAGATTTAACAATTGGGCATGAATGTTGTTGCTCATGGATGGCTTTTCAGGCTACAATCAAATCATAATCACCCAGTAGGGTCAACACAAAACTACCTCCACTTGTCCATGAGGAACCTATTGCTAGAACGTGATGCCATTTGGGTTAAAGAATGCAGGAGCAACCTATCCAAGAGAAATGACACTTATATTTCATGACATGATCCATAAAATAGTTCAAGACTATGCGGATGATATTTTGGAAAAATAAAAAACTAGAAGTGAGCACATACAAGTCCCAGGACCTATCTTTGACACGCTTGAAGAATACAAAGTACAACTGAATCCAAAAAAGTGTGTGTTTGGGGTCACGTCAAGGAAAATTCTTGGCTTTATTGTTTCACAAAAAGGGATAGAAATTGATCCAACAAAGGTAAAAGCCATCCTAGACATGGAACCACTACAAAAAATGAAGTAGATGAGATGATTACAAGGAAGATTGCAATCAACTAGGAGGTTCATAACCCAACTATTAGATAAAATTCACCCCTTTTGCATCTCCTCCATAAAGGGACAACTTACAAGTGGGATGACAAATGTGATAAATCCTTCTAGCAAATCAAAGATCACTTACTAACAGCTCCAGTACTCATGCCGTTGATACTAAACAAGCCACTGATCTTGTACATCTCAGCAACACTAATAACACTAGGAGATATTTTAGCACAACATGAAAATGGAAAGGAAAGAGCCATATACTACATTAGTAGAACCTTGGTAGGCTATGAGATGAACTATTCACCCATTGAGAAAGCATGCCTAGCAATAGTTTTAGCTTCACAAAAGTTCAAGAAATACATGTTATCACATCAAATCAAGCTCATTGCAAAGATTGATCCATTAAAATATTTGTTATCGAAAGCAACCCTCACAGGACGAATGGCTAAATGGGTGATAATATTGACAAAGTTTGGCATAGAGTATGTGAAGTGTAAGGCAATCAAAGGACAATTAATCATAGACCAGCGAGCAGAAGTACCCATCTATGTTGAGAACCTTTTAATATCTGAATTCCTTGACGAATTAGTGTTCCTAATTATTAATCTCACAACTCAGCAAAAGATGTAATTTTATGGACTGTTCACTCAACATGGGTTTGGAGCAGGCATTCTTTTCATCACCCCTTAGGATGATTGCATCCCAAAGTCATACAAGCTATCATTGTCATGTACCAACAACATTGTAGAATATGAAGCCTTGATCACAGGTCTAAGGATAACAGTTTAGTGGCATATTCAAGAGAAAAAAGTCTATGGAGACTCACAACTGGTTATTAACCAAGTCAATGACAACTATCAAATGAAAGATAAGAATCTCACTCCTTACAAGAAAATGGTGGAGAATCTCAAGGATCTCTTTATAGACATAACTTTTGAGTAGATTCCTTGCATGAACAACAAAGCAACAGACACCATGACAACAATCAAATCATTACTAGACATGCTGAACAACATCCTCCAATGTGAATTCTTGGTAGAATAGCTTCTCGCACCAACTTTCAAAATCCCTAAATCTGAATTTGCATGTTCCATTGTTGGTCCTGGATCCCCTTGGTACCATGACATCTTTACTTACCTTAACAGAGGAACCCTTCCATCCGATATCACCTCAAACCTTAAAAAGACCTTTGTTAAAAAGGCATCATGATTCATGGTCCTAGGTGATAACCTTTACCGTCGAAGCATTGAAGGGACATTACTATGATGTCTTAACCAAGAGGAAGCCTTAACTTCTTTAACAAATGTACATGATGGCATATGTGGGTCCCATTTTAGTGGTATGACATTAGCTAAGAAACTGTTAAGGACGGGGTATTGCTAGCCAATCATGGAAAAATCACATTGTGGCCTTTTTCGCAATGGGGACTTGACCTCATAGGAAAAATCACTCCAACCTCATCGAACAACCATAAGTTTATAATAACCACCACCGAGTACTTTACTAAGTGGGTTGAAGCCATTCTTATGACCTACATAATGGGGAAATATATAGCCAGATTTATCCTAAATTACCTAATTTATCATTATGGTGTTCCACAAACCCTCATCTCAGACAATGAAACACCATTCAAGAACTAGGATGTAAAGGAGCTATGTCAAAAATTCAATATCAAACACCGATTCTCTACCCCGTACTATCCCCAGGGCAATGGTCAAGCAAAAGAAACAAATAAAACTATCCTAAAAATCATAAATAAAATAATTAATGAAGCTGGTAATGATTGGCATCTGGAGCTAAATCCCACTCTTTGGGCTTATCAAACTAGTATCCGCACGCCTACAAATGCAGCCCCTTTCTCCTTGGTCTATGGATCAAAAGCCATCTTTCCAATTAAGGTTGAGCTCCCATCACTATGAATATCATTGCATAACCTGATAACTGAGGAAGAATATAGAGTGTCTCAACTGAATGAGCTAGAATTCCTAGATGAATGCCATCTTGACACCCTTAATCACTTGCAAGTATATTAGAACTGACTGAAATGAAGCTATAAAAAGAAAATCAAATGTTGATTGTTCCAGGTAGGTGACCTTGTCTTAAATAAAGATCAAAAGAGCCTTCCAGATCAAGAAAACAAAGGAAAGTTTGAGCCTAGCTGGTTAGGTCTATTTTTTATCACAACAAGCTACAGATCAGGAGCATACCAATTGTGAACTCCTGAAGGTGAACCCTTGCAGGAGCCAACTAACAGCTTGCATCTCAAAAAAATTTATGCCTAGTCTTCAAGGGTATAAATCAAAAAATACAAAAAGATCATAAAATGATCAAAATCCAAAAAAAAAGAGAAAAAAGATTGAAAAGTAAAGAAAAAAATTGTCCTCTAGTGAACACCACTTCGGTGGCACTTTAGGCAAGTACCTTGGTGAAAACCTAGCAAATAGGCACCTTGTGTAAATAAAGCACCTACATCTATTCTTTGGTTCTTTTGTCCTATCATTCTTTGCATCACCATTCATCCCTCATTTGTGTCCTTATCATGGCTTGTCACTGTAAGGTATTATGAACCCTTTAGCACTACTTAGGCATAATCCAAAGGTCAAATTGTCCTGCCTTTATCAAAGTAGGCTAACATGTCACACTGGGGGAATTTCATTATGGGTCACAAATTGGGTTCTTGTATATCTTGAGGTCATTAGACATCTTATTAGAAAACACCAAAAACATTCATAAAACCTTATCTAGAAAATCCAAAAACATTTGCAAAATCCTGTATAGTTAAAATCCAAAAATATTTAAAAAATTGTAAAGTCAAAATCCTAAACATCCAAAACACATCAAAATCCCTGAAAAGGTCAAAAATCAAAAACCCAAAAAAGGTGAAAAACCTTGTATATCTTGAGGTCATTGGACATCTTATTAGAAAACACCAAAAATATTCATAAAACCTTATCTAGAAAATCCAAAAACATTTGCAAAATCCTGTATAGCTAAAATCCAAAAATATTTAAAAAATTATAAAGTCAAAATCCTAAACATCCAAAACACATCAAAATCCCTGAAAAGGTCTTTGAGCTTGAACGTAGGCAAGGCCATCATCGATGTTCCCTCGAGACACCCTAGGTCAGTCTTTTAGGAGTCCATCATAATAAACTGTTGTCTTTCACCTATTCATATCTTCATCTTGTAAGTAAAGTCAGTCGAACTACGTGGTCTCCACGTGTATAACATAGGCAAGGCCTATCTTTGATCATCCCCTGAGACCCCTAGGATAGGTCTTTAGGTTAGGTTCTTGGTTGAAACTCAAAAAATTTCAAAAAACTAAAACATCCAAATATTCTCAAAAATCCAAAAACATCCAAATAATTCTCAAAAATCCAAAAACATCCAATTAACTCTTGAAAATCCAAAAAACATCTGAATAACTCTCAAAAATCCAAAAACATTTGTATAACTCTCGAGAAAATCCAAAAACATTCGTATAGCTCTCGAAAATTCAAAAACATCTGAATAACTTTCAAAAATCCAAAAACATCCAAATAACTCTCAAAAATACAAAAACATCTAAATAACCAAAAATCCCAAAAAATCCATATAAACTTAATAAAAAAAAATACAAAAATAGCCTCAAAACATTTTCAAAATACCGAAAACATTAAAATATTCCTAAAAATCCAAAACCACCCACACCATCTCACTTTCACCCACGATAAACCTTCACCCATAATAAACAATTGTCACCTTCAACCTTTGGTGAAACAAGTAGAAAGAAAACATGGCAAGTTGTAAAGTACGAACCTAAAATGCCAAAATCTAAAGTCTAAATCATAGGTAAATGTGTCAGTGAAATTTATAACAATGACTCATCTTAGCATCATCATCTCAATATCAAAACAACCTTTGATCAGCATGTCCTAGGATGTATCCTTCCTGCGATGGACATCAATATCAGACATCACCTTAGCTAAACTTAAACTAGGCAAGAGCTATAGATAACACTGATTGCTTATCTTTGATATTTTCTTATAATTTATCTTAATGACCCATTCTGAGGACCTCTCGATGATGTTTATCTAAAAATAATTTAGAGAGAAAGAATGGGGCATCGATCGTTATCTTTTGTTTGTTGTACTTGTGTATACTCTTGTAAAATAATCTTGGCGCATACTTTCTTATTTGTGTGTAGGAAGGTCATTTGGAGTATGTTGTTGTCTATTGTGTACGTTTTGGTCTAATATATTCTAAAACTTCTAACTTGCATTCCAATGACATTTCTATATGTCAAGATGGGAACAAGAACTATCCTATCTGTTTGTCGAATCAAAGTCCATTATACTAGATACAACGTCGTCCTAGTTATTAATACCTTGATGCATTGTGTCTATGTGTTATATCAAACAATAAGGAACAACGAAAAATCCCAATTCTGAAATCTGAGCATCTCATCTTGCATTTCATCCTAAGTTTTGTATTGTATTGTCACCATCTCTAATAAAGTCTTGATGGATAATAGACTTGTTGGATCTTTTGAAGCAATCATCACAATCAACGGTTATTCATTCTTTATTCTTCTATCTTCCTACCTCACTAACCTTGTATCATGACAGTCAATAGAAACATCATCAATGCATCCACCCTACATCCACAAACCATTAGCATACGTGCATCCATCTCATGATCATATCACACCATACATTCTGCATAATCATTTAAGTTATAATGAATAATATGGATTTGTTATTCTGAGCATTTTAAATCATTACATATCATAAGAATTTGTATCCATACATCCACATGACATAATCATCATTAAAATATGCATAGAAAAATATATAAAAAGAAAATGCATCCACATTATTTGCATCCATAACATCTGCATAATCAACATCCATATCATCTTGTGAAAGGATCATGAAAAATAACATAACATTGCATCCATCCATATTGTGGGCATCACATATCACATAGGCATAAATAAATTGCATACATACATGATCAAATATAAGCATCCATATCATATCCATCCACACATGAAATAAAGTGAACACATCATAAGAATGAATCATCTGTATCTATATCATATATATCAAAAAATGAGTGTCATGGTATAAAATCTGGATTAGTGTATGAACATCGATCAAAAGTACAATATCCATGAGGCTATAAAAAATGAGCCAATGAATGTATATCAGTGATAAAGAATGGGGAAAAATAAAAAAGGTGTCTATACATAATTGGCTAGCCCTGATGGTTGCTACCTTCTCCAACCTACCTCTCAAGCTAATCCTCTACTCGTGGATGTGCATCGCTCCACTAGGAAAAATTAGATTGTCTCAAACTTGGTGGTACATCTTGGTGAGAATGTTGCTTGTAATATGTAGCCTCTGCAACTACATCTCTATATAAGTGTGTTGACACTATTTGACCATGTGTTTTGGCCATCATCACCTCAATTTTCTACCGACAGGCCACCTCCTCATCCCTCTCTCCTATAATAGCCTATACCCTCTACAGTGCATGATCTCTCTCGATTGTAACTACAACCACCTACTGTTGAGTCTAGTCTCGCTCAACAGTAATGACCAATACCTGCACCTACTACTATAGTTTCTATATTTAAGCATCCCACGCATTTGGTGGTGGTGGCGGTCTTGGCTACTGTTGAACCTAAGGCTGAACCTATGGTTGTACCTATGGCCCCTTCTATACAACCGAGGGAGCCCTAGGAACCTTCCCATCTTGGCCATCCTAGCCACCCTGTCCTTTGCCTCTCCCTACTCCTCTGCCTTTGGGTCTCCCTCTAGGAGGAACACCTATTGGATCTGTCAATCACCAGGGAGGGATGAACCACACATCATACGCAGGCATAGTTTGAGCTATCAATTGTCCTTGATCATATGCCCAAGGCTAGGCCATCAACTATCTAAAGCTCTATATGACCTCTATAGCTAGAATAGTCGGTCCCCATGTGGGAACCTCTCTAGATAATCTCACAAAAATTTCCCTGTAGGAATCATTAGGTTTGTCTTGCACATCTCCCAACTGTTGTGCTACCCTATCTGGCAGATACCTCTCAATGATGAGGTTCTCTCGAATTTGCATGTATCGGGTTTGTCTGGAAAAATATAACTGATGAATGTTATCAAGCCATGGGTGCTAGTGAAAAACTGTCATATTGTCTATAACCTTTCTCCAATACAAGAGCCCAATTTGTCTAGTGTGCCTGAGAGTAATGGCACCTCTATATCTCCAAATGACGAGATCATCCGACTCCATGTCTGCCATCTAAATAATCGACCAAAGCATGACAATGTGCTCCCATGCCCAAATGTGTAGCAGAGTCACTCCTACACAAATGGCATGCCTATCACAATAGAAAAAATCATACAAATCATGATATAAGGAGGCTAGTATCACATGCCCCCATGCAAAAAGTGTCCTCCTATGCAACATTTGATGCCACGCCAAGCCCCATCCTGGGATAAATCCTCTGCTATGTCTATTTGGAGCCACCAAGCCCAAAATGATGGCTGCGATGATCAATCTAAAGGTCGACACATGACCTCTATATGACTCCAAGTCAATCTGAGATGTAACCAATACAATCTGATCCATCTGCATAACCTCAAGATAGGTGTCGAATCTGACATCAACATCATAAATCACACAATCACCATGAACTAACAAACGCAGTATACACCACACATCCTCTAAAATAATTGTCACCTCACCTGTTGGAAGGTGGAAGGATGAGGTCTCACTATGCCATCTCAAGCACAGAGTCATCATCATCACTAGATGTATTTGAATCACAGGTGCATATGCAATATACCACATACTGATCTCTCCCAAGTGCTCCTAGCGCAACTTTGATAGATCACCCAATATCTCCAAAATAGTGGGCCTATGCTCCTATGACATTAGTGGCTAAATAACCTCCTGCATCCACGAAGTGCACAGTGTCAGGAAATCATCAAAAATTGACGTTATTTGAAAATTTTGACTCAGAAATCACAGTAGCGTTGCTATTTTCAATAGCATTGCTATATTCAAGTTTCAAATAGTGACGCCCAATGCATTTAGAATTTCAAATTAAAACATGTGACCAAATAAGTTGGCGTCACGATTTAGCTTATGGAAAACCCTAACCCTAAATTCTAAATTGACAAGTGCGTCACCAAATAAGTATGCATTTCCATTTAAAAGTAGAAACCCTAATTTTAAATCATGAAAAGCAATGCTATAATTGATCTAAGGGTTGTGGATTTTAGTTTAGGTGTCACTATATAGTGACGCCATCAGATTTTAAACTTCAATGCATAATGAATGCATCAAAAATTCAAATTTCAAATAAGGTTTTGAATCACATACTGGTGGTCCTATGCCTGGAAGTCACTGGAACTCTCAAACTCAATAATAGATGTGTCTAGGAAGCTCTCGACATGCCATTTCGTCAAAGGGTTATAACTCAAATCGCAAGAATCTCTAAAGTCTGAATGCACAAATAAATTGAAATGACCCTTCTTGGCCTATTTAAGCTAGAAAATTGGGGTTTTTTTCCCCTTGATTTAACCTTGAAGATAGGGTTTATCATTATTTTCACCAATTTTTCCAATTTGGACCTAATTTTGCATCATTTTTTGTATTTTTTTGCATTATTCTTGCATCCCAGAGTCTTTTTGTACCCTTGGGGCAACTTTTAATCTTTATCAAGAAATCAACCCAAAATTCAAAATTTCCACCTGATTTTTTGAGGTAGGGAGTCAGCTTTATCCTTTCGTTGGGCCATCTAAAAAATCATAAATTTTTATTTTTTGATTTAAACAACAATTTTGATCTAAAAAACATTATTCTTTGAACCGAAACAATAGGCACCTCGCTTCAAAGAGGGGAAAAATGTAGACACTGAAAAATGTCCTAATCAATATATCATACACTTGAAACAGGTTTACTAACATAATTTCCTCTTTAACCCATCTTTTTTTCATTTAAATTGATTTAATTAGCTTAGCTAATTAATTAACTACATCATATTCATCTATTGGCCTAATTAAGTTAATCGGGTTAATTCATCTCTTTACACACTAACACTTCATCTCATTAACTTAAATAAATCAAAACATTTAATTTAATTCCCTAAGTCATCTTATTTAATTAAATATCATTTCATCTCTCCCCTATTTATTAAATCATTTAATTTAATAAACCTCACTTTAATTCTTCTAATCCCCTAATCATGTAATTAAAACTTGTTTAATTAGCAATTAAACTAACTTTCCTCTAAGAAAAGGGAATTATCCCCTTTTTTGCACAATTAAAACTTTGTTTTAATTTGTAAATTACCTTTTTCCTCGTCCAAAAGGAATATTCTAAGGAATATTCATATTGTAGACACTGAAAAATGTCCTAATCAATATCATACACTTGAAATAGATTTACTAACATCATTTCCTCTTTAAACCATCTTCTTTTTGCTTAAATTGATTTAATTAGCTTAGCTAATTAATTAATTGCATCATTTTCATCTATTGGCCTAATTAGGTTAATCGAGTTAATTCATTTTTTTTTGCACTAACACCTCATCTCATTAAATTAAATAAATCAAAACATTTGATTTGATTCCCCAAGTCATCTTATTTAATTAAATAATCCTAGGTTATTTAATTAATTATCATTTCATCTCTCCCCCATTTATTAAATCATTTAATTTAATAAACATCACTTTAATTCTTTTAATCACCTAATTGTGTAATTAAACTAACTTTCCTCTAAGCAAAGAGAATATTCCCATGGAATATTCCTTATCCCCTTTTTTGCACTATTAAAACTTTGTTTTAATTTGTAAATTACCTTTTTCCTCATCCAAAAGGAATATTCCCTCTCCTCCAATCATCTCACTTAGCTTCTTGAACAAGCTAAACATTCAACCTTTTGAGCAAGTTACCTTTGACCTGTGTGAGTAGGTCAAAAGTGTGTTTTTTTGAGGTAAGTGTGAGCCTTTGATTAAATCCCATCATGCATTTTCATCTGTTGATGAGAATCCATGATCCATGCCTCTCATCCCTTTCATCTTGAATTGTTGATTAAGCTTTTTGATTTCAACCCTTCATTCCTCATTTGTTTTCCTATAAATAGGTCACTATTTGGAGACAAATGGATCCATCTATCAAAGCAAACTTATGCTATTGAAACTCATACATCCATTTTTCAATGGAAAATTTATGTTGTTGAAATTATTTGCATCCATACTCTCAATTTACTCACTTTTTATCTCATTTTGGGTAAGTGCACAAAGTTGAGTCCATGAAATGTGGAAGTTTTTTCCTTAGCCAGAAAAATGAAATCAACATTGCAAAAATAGGATCCCAATTTTTAAAAATCGAGATCTCATTTAGCTTCGGGATCCCAAGCCTAAATGTCAAATGGGATCCCACTTTTTAAAAATCAAGATCTCATTTGTTAAAGTGTCCCGAACCGATGAACATAGAAAGTGATCTCGATTAGTACGAAACGGGATCCCGATTTTTAAAAATCAGGATCCCATTTTGTAATAATCGAGATCCCGTTTTGTAATGGTATTTCTTTTTTTAAAACGAACAAAACTTCATTTTCATTGATGAGCTCGAAATATGCTCATAATTTGAATATTATGATGTATTTTTAATACCCTTACTCTTATTGCTGATGGTTGTTTTAACTCTTTGATTAAAGACTTTTTATCTAAAATTAGGTAGTATCCTATAGCAACACATTCCTATATTCCTGCAGCTTAACATCTCTATGTGTCTGTATTGATTGCCCTGTTTGACCTCCCGAATGACTAATATAATGCATGTGGTTTTTGGATAATGAAATGGATTTAATATGTGATTAATGAATGTGTATCATGTTATTTTCCACGCATACTTTCTTTCACTTTTGTTGCCATGTGCATCACAGGTTGTTGAAGGAAGCATGAACGAGTCAAAGCGCAGCAAATCTTAGCCTTGCAATAAAGTCAATTTCTAGCACGACATCGAGGAAGTTGTTCCAACAAAGACTCTCTGACCGGGTCGTTGGGAGGAAATCTAAATGATCATTAATCTAGGAAGAGTGTAATACTAAATTCTCTTTGAATCATGTTGAACAGATATTCCTTCATTTATGAGAAGTTTGTTCCTCGGTTTCAAGATGCATTTATGTCCACGTTTTTCTCTGTTAGAGTTAGGTAGTTATTTTCTTTTCTAATATAAATAAGTGTTCCTCCTACGTGAGTGAGCAACATAGTGTGTTAAAGTTAGTATTATAATGAGAAACAATGTTTTGTGTTAGTTTTCTTACAAGTAGAACAATCAATGTATATGATTCCAAGTTTATGAATAAAAGCTGATGAATTTTTGAGTTCAATTCTTGCATAAACTGGTTGATGCTTGCTAAGGGGGCCCACTTAGTATCTGTAGTTAGTTATTTATCTCCTGTTGATTATAAGTTAGATTTCATTCTTGAAGGTTTCAACACAAACTCAGTCTTATATTGTTGCTACAGCATCGGGAATCCATCCCTGTGTTTGTTCCTACAACATAAGGCTAGTTCATAGTTTGTTTCTTAGTAATAGTTGTCATGATTTCTGCTTTGATTAAGTTATGCTTAAGTTAAGAAGACTTTACATTACATTCCTATAGCATAAGTAGAATTCCTTCCAAGCATTTATTTCTGGTAAATTGTGACTGAAACTGGTTCTTAGTGCACATACAGTACCGCTCCATTTCAAGTATACGTTCCCTGGTTTGACAATGTAAATGAATGACCATAAGAAGATGTTAGTCACCTACTGGAATGTCTAATTCCCAGGTTAGGATTTTCCATGACTTTTATATCCTTTTGTGGAATCAACCATTTTTGGCATTGTTGCCGAGGATGGTGTCAAGCTAAGAACCTGTCATAGTCATTATTAGCAGTAGTTTAGTGTGTTTATTCAATCATTTTCAAATTCCTTCAATTTACGGTTAATTCTATTGCATGCATAGAAGAAGAGACGCTCTGGGAAGATTCCTCCCTAACTTTCCATTCATTGATAACAATTTTGAACTAGCTTATAATCTATTTGAGGAAGGAGGAGACCAAGATATCAATCCATTTGCTGAAAACCTGCTTGTTGAATTGCCATTTGACCCAACTAACGAAGAACCTCAAGAAAATCCATTTGCTTTGATACTCCATCAAGTAAATGTGGAACGTAATCCACCTAATCAACCTCTTGCTTTTGAATTCCCCATCATTGCTCAACAAGATAATGATAACCTTAAAAATATTCCTTCTTCATTACTTCCCAAGTTCTATGGACTAGTTACAAAGGACCCATACACTTTCTTGTTTGAGTTTGACATCTTCTGTCATAGCTATGATTACACTTCAGATGCTCACAGGTTGAAGTTGTTTCCTGCTACTTTGAAAGAGGGAACTCTTAGATGGTTTATGAGTTTGGGAAGGGGTGTTGTTGATAGTTGGGAAGCTATGCAAACAAAATTTCTTGAGAAATACAAGGAATATTGTAAGAGTGGTAGTAAGGGTGATGATATATTCAGAATTCAATAAAAGAAGGATGAAAGCCTGGAAGACTATATCTCAAGATTCTTATTTTTCCTGAAAAAGAATTCAAACCATACTCTTAATGAAGAATCTCATAAACTAATTTTTCTAAAGAGAATCAGTGACACCTATATAAATGCCCTAGATCTGATGGGAGGAGGAGATATAACCCAAGTGCCTTGTAATGATATCAAGAAAATATGTCGCAACTACTCTCGAGTAATTGTTAAGAAGGGTAGAGGTCATCAAGCCATAGTGGGAAAGTCTTCTACTAATGGAGTTTCACGAATGGAGATCACACATTTGTTGTTTGATTTCAAGCAGGATATCATAAACAACATGGCTACATAGTTGGATACTATGCAAGCTCAGAAGAAGCATGAGGAAGCTAAAGCAATCTTGGCTGGGTTTTGTTCACATTGCAGACAGAAGAAACGTGATTGTAGATGTAAGATGGTGGCTAACTTGGAGGCTAAGCAATTACCTACTGATTTTAAGATAGTAGAGGGTGATGATGACCAAGTATTCTTCATTGCACAAAGGCGACCATGAGCTCAAAGACAAAGTATTCCTCAAGACCCTTTGACTTTTGGTAATCCTTATTCTAATTACAATAACCAATGACAACCTACATATGGTCCATCACCACCTTGGAATACTTCTCAACCACACTAGCCTAACTATCAGAGTCCTCAATGGCAATCTCCTTAAGGAGGTTGGCATCAGCCACAAGGATAATGAACTCCACCCCAAGGTAATTGGCAGTAGAATCCTCAATGGAGAGGTTCTCAGCAATGGCATAACCAATCCCCTAGATCCCTGCAGCTTCAACAGCCACAACCTCTGACCCTCATGCCACCTCCTGTAGCACCTGCAACAAATACTGGCCCTCCAAAACAAATGCTTATGCCCGCTCAACCATTGCCAAATCCTACTAACAAGAAGCAGCAACAACAACTTATGAATGTTGCAGAAGCCAATCAGTATCTAGCTTATGCCCTGAATATTAATGATATCCATCTCAGGTCTGGAACCACTCTCCCTGCTCCATAGCCACCTGTAATTACAAATATTCTAGACTCTGCCTCTGAACAACTTATTGATCCTGCAAAACATATACCTGTATCGGATACCGTCTCTAAGGAGCCTATCTTACAGCATCAGGCCAAACTGCCTTTTCCTGAAAGATTACAAATTAATACATCCAAGTCTATAGAAGAGCCTACCTTTGATATTTTGGATAAGCTAAAGAATGTACACATTCAAATTCCCCTTTTTCAAGCCATTAAAGATGTCCCAATTTATGGAAAAGCCATTAAGGAAGCCTGTTTAAAGAAACCAGGAAGAAAGAAAAATGATCCCCAAATTATCCATGTTCTAAGATAATTGAAAAATATTATATTAGGGAAGGTAGTCATTCCAAAATATACTGACCCTGGGAGTCCTGTGGTAAAAATAAATATTAATGGCCAGATAGTAAAGAATGTTTTGATTGACCTTGGTGCAATCATCAATGTAATGACCAAGCATACTATAGAGTATTTGAATATCCTAACCATTCAGTCTACACCTACCGTCCTGCAGCTTGCTGATAGTTCCACAGTAACACCTAATGGAGTGGTAGAAGATGTCATTGTTATCCTTGAGTCTTGGGAATACCCAGCAGATTTCACCATATTGTCCACTAAGGCAACTTTGAGAGGATATCTTATCATCCTAGGTAGACCATGGTTAGCCACAACTGATGATTTTATAGGATATCATTCAGGAGACATGAAATTTTTTGATGGTCAGTCAAGAAAGAAATTGACTTTATACCCATCTGCCTAGCCTCAACCAAACTTGTCTCAACCAATTTGGCCAGATTTAGGAGAGGAAACTGAAGAAGTGAATTCATTGGCTCAGCTAGTGATGCTGCAAACTAATTCATTTTCCTAGCTTCAGAGTGAGGATGGTCTACTTTTACACGTTTTTCATTCCAACTCTAATCTGAGTAGTCCATCTGTTCTAGATAGCTATTTTCAGCAGTTTTTCCTGCAACAACTGAATCCTGAGAGCTTGCCACCTAAATTTCCTACAGTTTATCACAATTTTCTTCCACATGAAATACATACACCACTTTTATCAGTAGCCTCCATTAATGATCTTACCAAGCAAGTAGAAGTGTCTCTAGACCATTGTTTGAACATCAATAATAAATTGCCTCAATCTCAACAAACTGCCCTAGTCAAAATGCTACAAGATCAACACAGAGCTTTTTCATGTGACTATGGGGATATGAAGGGAATAGATCCTCAACTCTGTACTCATAGGATCTACATTAAGGAAGACTTTTCACCTGTTAGGCAACCTCAAAGAAGGATAAACCCAACACTCAAGGAAATAGTTAAAAAAGAGCTCAAAAAATTGCTTGATGCTGGTTTTATCTACCCCATTTCAGACAGTTAATGGGTATCTTCATTGGTGATTGTTCTTAAAAAAGGTGGAAAATGGAGATTTTGTGTAGACTACAGGGAGCTAAACACAACAACTAAAAAGGATCACTTTCCACTGCCGTTTGTTGACCAAGTGCTACACTCATTGTCTGGTAAAAAGTATTTCTCCTTTTTGAAAATTAGAATTTCCCCTGAGGATCAAAACAAAACAACTTTTACCAGCCCATGGGACACTTTTTCTTACTTTGTCTTACCTTTTGGCTTGTGTAATGCACCTGCAACATTTCAAAGGGCAATGATCAACATTTTTGCTGACATTTCTTATGATTCTATGGAGATCTACATGGATGACTTCACCATTTATGGAGTTACTTATGAAGAAGCATTAACAAATTTGGAGAAAGTGTTGAAAAGATGTAAGGAGCAAAATTTGTCTTTGAATAGTGAGAAGTGTTTTATGATGATGCAAGAGGGAATTGTTTTAGGCCATCATATCTCTCAAGTAGGAATTCAAGTTGATCTTGCAAAAATAGAAGTCATTCTAACTTTGCAAACACCTATGAAACAAAAGGATGTTAGAAGCTTCTTAGGACATGCTGGATATTATAGAAGATTTATCAAATATTTCAGCAAAATAGCTAGTCCATTATATGCCTTATTGACTAAGGATTCTGAATTTAACTAGACTGAGGCCTGTGACAAATCTTTCCTACAGCTTAAGAACTTACTTACTCAGGAACCTGCTCTTCAAGGACCGAAGTGGAGTCTGCCCTTTCATATACACACAGATGCTTCTGATTATGCCATAGGGGTAGTTTAAGGACAAAAAGAGACTTCCATAGAGCATGCCATATATTTCATTAGCAAAAACCTTCAAGGACCTGAATTAAACTATACTGTCATAGAGAAAGAATTTCTAGCAGTTGTGTATGCCCTGAACAAGTTTCAACATTATGTCACTGGTTACCAAATATTTGTCCATACAGATCATGCAACAATAAGGTACCTCATGAATAAGTTTGCCATATCTAGCAGATTAGCAAGATGACTCCTATTGTTGTAGGAATTTGATGTCATAGTTATTGATAAGTCAGGTCGGGCTAATGTGGTGGCTAATTTCTTGTCAAGACTTCAAACAATTACACCTACCACCCCTGAGGTAATTGATGATAGCTTTCCCGATGAACATCTGTTTTCTATTACTGCTCAAACTCCATGGTATGCAGATATTGCAAATTATTTAGCAGCCAACAAGATCCCAATGCACTTCTCACCAAAGGAAAGACAATTGTTGGTAGAGAAAAGTTTTAACTTTTCATGGATTGCAGACTGTTTATTTTACATAGGACTTGACCAAGTCATGAGAAGGTGTGTTAGAGAAGATGAGACCTATGAAATTTTGCATGCCTATCATGATAAGCCATGTGGTGGGCACTTTGCAGCCAAGAGAACATCTATGAAAGTGTTTGCTACAAGATACTATTGGCCCACACTACACAAAGATGTTGCAGCCTACACCAGAAAATGTGATAGATGTCAACACATGGGGAGACCAACAAAGTCTAATGAAATGCCCCTATATCCTCAAGTGGTAGTCAGTCCCTTTGACAAGTGGGGCATGGATTTTGTTGGGCCTATTGATCCTCCATCTAATGGGAAATCATACATTTTGGTTTGCACTAATTATGTAACCAAGTGGGTGGAAGTGAAAGTAATGATACATGCCTGTGACAATAAAGTTGATGAGTTCCTATATGAGCATATTTTTACTCAGTTTGGAGTCCCAAGAGAACTTGTTACTGATCAAAGAGCTCAGTTTACATCAAACTTAATCACTGCATTGATGAATGATTACAAGATCATGCACAGAAAGTCTAGCCCTTATCACCCTCAAGCTAATGGTCAGGTAGAGGTTACCAACATAAAATTGAGACAATCCTTACTAAGATAATACAATTACACAAGAAGGATTGGAGCAGTCGCCTTCCTGAAGTAGTTTGAGCTTATAGGACAACATGAAAAACAACTACAGGGTTCAATCCTTTTGAATTAATCTATGGAAAAACTGCCATGTTGCTGCCATGTTGCCAATAGAGTTTGAGCATAAGACCTTAAGGACTGCTCTCCAGCTTAACATTGATATTTCAGAAGCCCAAAAGGAATGCCTCCTGCAGCTGAATACATTGGATGAGATTAGGAAAGCTACCCTGCAACATACTGAAGCTATCCAACAACAAAGAAAAAAATGGCATGACCACCATATTAGAACTAAACAATTCTCTGCCGGTGATTGGGCACTTCTCTATGACTCCAGGTACAAGGAAAATCAAGGTAAACTCACCACAAGATGGCTTGGTCTTTATGAAATAGAAAATTTGTTTGATAATGGTTTAGTTCAGATAGTTACAATAGATCTTGTCTGATTGAAGCTACTGGTTAATGGACACCATCTTAGGTTGTATCATAAGCCAACGTCCAAAGAAGAATTTATGAAGCAGTTTGTTTTGGACGCGGTCACTGATCTTCTTGCAGCAAAAGGCTTTGGCCTTTCTCCTGCAACATCTTTTTAAAATTCTATGTTGCATGCCCATAATAAAGGTTTCCTTTTTAAGGAAGCCACTTTCTCCATTTTTCATCCATCACCACCATTCATTTCCTCTTCTTCCATGTCACCCATCCATGTCATCCATCTTGCCAGACCGCCCTCATTTATGGTTTCAATTCTAGCCGTCATTTTATGATGAGCTATGATCTTTCCCAGCATGTACGGGCACTTATTATAAGGTATGTGATATCTTTTATTGTCACATCATTTATTTATTTCATTTATTCATTAATTGCTATGTACATATCAGTCATCATTGCCTGTTCTTCGCCTATCCTTTCACACATGTGTGGACACATGCCAAATGTTTAGTAGGGTGCAGGGATAATCCATTTCAACTTTTTCTTATACCACTGTCACAACTGTTAAGACATTTTTATTTTCTTGTACTTACCAAATATGACTATGTGCTTTCATCCTAAACAACAATTAATTGTTTGATTTGAGTAGTTTTTAACAACTATTTCATGCAATTATCCTTTGTGTCATTCTTGGAAAAGTAAAGAAAAGTGACAATAGGGCAGAAAGAAGCAGGGTAGAAAAAGTTTTTCAAATTTTTAGAAGAAGTTTGAGTTTCAGGAATCTCAGCAGGGATAATTTGTGAATATGGGTGGCCAGTTAGTAAGACATGAGCTTGTAGCTTATGAACCCTTGACACAAAATCCTCAAGCGGTTCAGACATTCAGCAATTGCGGTTGGCTGAATTATTTTATGAGGATAGATTTCTATAATGAGGAAGTTGCAGGTGAGTTTTTGAGAACTCTTTCAGAGGGAGAAGCTACAATGTGGGGTTTGACAGTAGCCGTTATAGAAGAGCGGATTGTAGAAGTAACTAGGCTTCTGACAGTAGGAGAAAAATTTTCTTCAAGGAGAGATGTTGTCTCTACTAGGGCAGAATTCACAATACCAATAGATGGACCCTTGGAGGTTTCCAAACAAGGATGCAAATGGGTGTCACTGCCTCCTCCATACTCGGAATATGCCACCTTCATAATCAGGTACTTGACTTGTGAGGGTGTTTTTCCTATTTGCATTCCTATCATTTTAAACTATTGAGTCATATGAGGCACAGTTTAGCTATCAATGTTCCAATTTTTTTGTTAAACCTTTTGAAACATTGTGCCCATGAAACCCAGAGGGGTAGGGACAACTCTATCGCTCATCATGCCCTCATTAAATTCTTGATCGAGCATTTCCTAAGGGATGTATCACCCTTTTCTTGGCAAGAATTTGTTGCCCATAAGGGTCTGCAACCTCCAGAGCCTCCTAGAGCACTCCCTACACAACACAAGAAAAAGAAAAAGAGAGTAGAATCTACAAGTAGGGAAGTAGAGCAAGAATCATCTGCTCTTGCAACACTTAGTCCTGCAACCTCCACACCAGAGCCCTCTACCTAAGTACAAACCAGGTCTGTTGGTAGAAAAGAAAAAGGGAAAATGAAGGTAGGAGAGTCATCTAGGGTAGAACAAACCCCAGAATCTGACCCTCATGTTCAAAAGTGAAAACATTCTACTCCACTCTTTCCTGCAACATCTTCCCCTGTAGCAGTTTCTCTAGCAGCAACCCCTGTTGCCATTGTAGTTTCACTATCATCTTCTCCTGCTAAGTCTGAATCCTCTAGATAGGTTAGAAATAGGAAAGCCACGAAAGTGTCTCCTGCAGATATTACTTTAGAAACATTTCCAAAAAGAGTTTCATCAAGGAAACAACGTAAAGTTACCTCAACGTCCGTTCAACCTAAAATTATAGTAATTCCTGAGGAATCTGAAGAATTCAGTCATGATGTTTCTCAGAATGTATCTGATAATGTTCCACAAAGTCCATTTGTTATTCTTGGGGAAGTGCAAACTAAGATAGTGGAAGTTGAGAAAGCACAACATGGTAGTGGTAATGAAAGGGGGATGCCAAGTCTTGATGACTTGGCTGAAGTAGTTAGGCAAGTTTTAGAAGGAACACAATCTCCTCCTAAGCAACAATAGGAGTCCATCCTGCAGCAAGAGGAAGAATAGCTTGAACAATCTGAAGTGTCCAATGAAACCCCATTACCCCCTGAAACTTGTCGAGCATTGGTTGTTTATAAAAGGACATTGTTGATTAAATATTTGGAATATCTTAGGACTACATGGAGGCCTGTTACATTTCAAACTTTGAGTTTCTGCCATTTACCTAGAACTGAAATTCAACAAAGTCTTTGGGAAGAAGAAAAGAAGAAATTGAAAAGGGAAATTGAAAGACAAAAACAGGAAATTCAAGAAATGAAAGAGAAAATGGATGAAATGGTGAAGATAACTGGTAAAATTATGAAATATAGACCACCACCTAGGGTATATGCTATGTGCCTTAAAGAGCAATTTCTTTGGTTCCAATTGATGAGAATTTCAAGAAATTTAGACCCTGTCATTCACATAGCTAAGGAATTTTATGATGCATATCAAGTAGCACCCAATTGGCTGAAAAATTCTTTATGTGAGTTTTATTTGCATGGTTTGCTAATTCCCTCTGAAACAGAGTGGAATCCGCTTCTCTACATTGGTGACATTCATTTGAGGTCACTCATGTCTTGGGCGGCCAATGAAACTAACTATGGAAGACAATTAGAGGCTTATGAAGAGGCTGAAAGGAATGAACCTATTCCACTGTGACCTAAAAGCTCAACTACCCACACAATTCTGAGAACTTGGCTTACTATTGTGTATGGATTCAATGATTAGACAGAAAGAATGAAAATATTTGATATCAGGAAGTAGGTGTATGATGAGTTCAAAGACCAAACATATCTATTTTGGAAGCTTTCATCTTCCAAAATTGAAACAAGATGGGAAAAACTGACTGTTGGTCTGAGGAAATATGAGCCTCATAGCCCTCTGAACTTTAAGGCAGCCATCAGAAGGACAAAGAAGTATATGCAGCTTAGTCTCCAGAGAAGGTTTGAGTTATGGTTACCATTAACATTTCAACCTCTAGTTTTGATGTGGCCACTTTACCCTTATTGGGCTACAAATGTTAATGAGGATGTAGAAACTCGCAGGTATGAGAGATGGCAAAGTTTCAGAGGTTTCTACTACAAATTCAGAACTTCATTACAGGGCCATACTACTCCTACTGATCTCAGAGAAACAACTAGAAAGCTTAATGCTGGAGGACCATCATTATGATAAGTAGGGGGTAAATGATGAGCTTGAAATATGCTCATAATTTGAATATTATGATGTATTTTTAATACCCTTACTCTTATTGCTGATGGTTGTTTTAACTCTTTGATTAAAGGCTTTTTTAATCTAAAATCAGGTAGTATCCTGTAGCAATACATTCCTATATTCTTGCAGCTTAACATCTCTATGTCTGTATTAATTGCCCTGTTTGACCTCCCGAATGACTAATATAATGCATGTGGTTTTTGGATAATGAAATGGATTTAATATGTGATTAATGAATGTGTATCGTGTTATTTTCCACGCGTGCTTTCTTTCGCTTCTGTCACCATGTGCATCGCAATTTGTTGAAGAAAGCATGAACGAGTCAAAGTGCAACAGATCTCGGCCCTGCAGTAAAGTCCATTTCCAGCACGACATCGAGGAAGTTGTTCCAGCAAAGACTCTCTGACCGGGTCATTGGGAGGAAATCTAAATGATCATTATTCTAGGAAGAGTGGAATACTAAATTCTCTCTGAATCGTGTTGAACATATATGCCTTCATTTATGAGAAGTCTGTTCCTCAGTTTCAAGATGCATTTATGTCCACATCTTTCTCTTTTAGAGTTAGGTAGTTATTTTCTTTTCTAATATAAATAAGTGTTCCTCCTACGTGAGTGAGCAATAGAGTGTGTTAAAGTTAGTATTATAATGAGAAATAGTGTTTTGTGTTAGTTTTATGACAAGCAGAACAATCAATGTATATGATTCCAAGTTTATGAATAAAAGCTGATGAAGTTTTGAGTTCAATTCTTGCATAAACTGGTTGATGCTTGCTAAGGGGGCCCACTTAGTAAGTATCTGTAGTTAGTTATTTATCTCTTGTTGATTATAAGTTAGATTTCATTCTTGAAGGTTTCAGCGCAAACTCATTCTTATATTGTTGCTGCAGCATCGGGAATCCATCCCTGTGTTTGTTCCTACAACATAAGGCCAATTCATAGTTTGTTTCTTAGTAATAGTTGTCATGATTTTTGCTTTGATTAAGTTATGCTTAAGTTAAGAAGACTTTACATTACATTCCTGCAACATAAGTAGAATTCCTTCCAAGAATTTATTTCTGGTAAATTGTGACTGAAACTAGTTCTTAGTGCACATACAGTGCCCCTCCATTTCAAGTATACGTTCCCTGGTTTGACAATGTAAATGAACGACCATAAGAAGATGTTAGTCACCTGTTGGAATGTCCAATTCCTAGGTTAGGATTTTCCATGACTTTTATATCCTTTTGTGGAATCGACCATTCACTATGCACGAGATGCCAATTTGGTGGGCAACAACTACAAAACCAGCCTCCAGGTACACCTCCACCCCCACTTTTTAGCATTTTTTCATTTTATTGAAACTATCAATAGAAGAATTGATCTTAGCATGTTTTTAAAAATATTTATTTGAGGTTTTAAGCATTTTATTTCCTATAATAGTAGAAATGAGGAATTGTAGAAATAGATGAAAAAATGCGATGAAACCTAAAGATATTGAATAGAAAGGAAAAAATGAACCTTGAATTGTATTTTAGAAACAAAATTTAGCTTTTGAAACCTAAATTGTTCAATCAAATAAAAAAAAATTGCATTTGAAAATCCTAATTGAAAGGAAACAAAAAAAATTGAATTTTCAAACCCTAGAAATTGAAATGAAATAAAAAATTGCATTTGGAAACCCTAATTAAGCGTTGAAACCCTAAATTCAAATCAAACAAAAAAAATAGGATTTGAAAACCCTAGTTTGAAATGAAATAAAAAAAATTGAATTAAAAACCCTAATTACTTAGATTGAAATCCTAAATTGAATTGAAATATTTTTTTTGCTAAAATCCTAAAATGAAATCGAACAAATCATTTTGATTTTGAAAACCCTATTTTTGAGCTCAAGAAAATTCATTTGCATTGCTTAAATATTTTAAATTTCATTTGTGTTGTATGGACAAAAAAATATGTTAAACTTTAGTTTCAATGTTAAATTATAATTAGATTAGAAAATGATATGTTAAAGAATAGTTACAATTCATAAATTTTATCAATGTTTGTTTGCAAATTTAGTTAGCAAATTCCTAAATCCAAGTGTACAATCCATTTCCAATTGTCACTTAATTAGATAATATTCAACATTCATTTCTATTTTATGTTTTGATCTCTCTTAGTCATGCCTTGTTTCCATTTCTTGTTTGCATGTGTTGCCTTTTGTGTTTTCTTTTGACAATCTTAACCCTCATTCTAGTCAACTACTTGTTAATTAGGCTTCTAGTTTAGTCTAAAATCTCAATTTGCACTAGTTACCTAGACACTAAAAGAATCTAAATATTTGTCTTTTGTTTCTTTTAGGTTCTTTCAATTCCAAACAATCAAAAATAAAATACTTGATTCAACATTAACTATTTTTATATTATACATTTTATATCATAAAATTAATTTAAGTGGGAAATATTAATGAAAAAAATGTTAAAATAATCTTATATTCAATTAAAAAAATATCCAGTTAAAATATACATCAAACTCAATCTTAATAATACATAATTATGCGTTTCTATTACAAAAATAGTCAATCTATTCATAAAATAAAAAATATTCATAAACTAGGCACTAACTTGCAAGTCCATTATTCCAAGGGCCACCCAAACTTCACCCTACATTCCCTAAACCCTAAACCTTGAACTCTAAAATCTAAACCCTTAACACTAAAGCATTCATTTTGTCCTAGGACCTTAAAATGAAATTTGGTTTTCTTAGGAAACTCCACCAAATTTTATTCCCTTAAGCCATGTCATTTTGTCGTAGGACCTTACTACATAGATCCCCTTAAGCCATCCTATTACCCTAAACCCTAAACTCTAAACTCTAAATCCTAAACCCTAAAGCCATCATTTTTTCCTAGGCCCTTAATGAAATTTGGTTTCCTTGGGCAATGCCACCAAATTTTATTCACTTGAGCCATGTCATTTTGTCCTAGGACCTCACTAGACATAGATCCCATTAATTCATCCTATCACCCTAAATCATAAATCAGTGTCTTAAGGGGATCAAAGAAGTTCTCAAAATTTGGTGAAGTTGCCCAAGGCAACCAAATTTAACAATAATAAGATCGTGCAAGATTATAATATGAATGTGATTTCATGATCTAGGTTGGTCAGTTGAAACAAGAGCTATCTCAATCAACTGGTCCACAAGAAAATGTTCTTCACTAACTTGCAAGTCCATTATATTCCAAGGGAAACCAAAACTTCACCCTAAGTTCCCTAAACCCTCAACCCTGAACTCTAAAATCTAAACCCTAAACACTAAAGCATTCATTTTTTCTTAGGACCTTAAAATGAAATTTGGTTGCCTTAGGAAATTCCACCAAATTTTATTCCCTTAAGCCATGTAATTTTGTTGTAGGATCTTACTGCATAGATGCCCTTAAGCTATCCTATTACCCTAAACCCTAAACCCTAAAGCCATCATTTTTTCTTAGGCTCTTAATGAAATTTGGTTGCCTTGTGCAACTTCACCAAATTTTATTCACTTGAGCCATGCCATTTTGTCCTAGGATCTCACTAGAAATAGATCCCATTAAGCCATCCTATCACCCTAAACTATAAATCGATGTATTAAGGGGTCCTAATATGACATTTCTTAAGGGGATAAAATAAGTTCTCAAAATTTGGTGAAGTTTCCCAAGGCAACCAAATTTAACAATAATAAGATCGTGCAAAATTATAATATGAATGAGATAAATCATGATCTAGGTTGATAGATTTACAATTTAGGGTGATAGGATGGCTTAAGGGGATCTATGTCTAGTAAGGTCCTACGATAAATTGACATGACTCAAGTGAATAAAATTTTGTGAAGTTGCCTAGGGCCTTAATGAAATTTGGTTGCCTTGGGCATCTTCACCAAATTTTATTCACTTAAGCCATGTCATTTTGTACTAGGACTTCACTACATAGATCCCCTTAAGCCATACTTTACGATGTCTTAAGGTGCCCTAATATGACATTTCTTAAGGGGATCAAATAAGTTCTCAAAATTTGTGAATTTGCCTAAGGCAACCAAATTTAACAATAATAAGATCATGCAAGACTATAATATGAATGAGATTTCATGATCTAGGTTGATCAATTTATGGTTTAGGGTGATAGGTTGGCTTAAGGGGATCTATGTCTAGTATGTTCCTAGGACAAAATGACATAGCTCAAGTGAATAAAATTTGGTGAAGTTGCCTCAGACCTTAATGAAATTTGGTTGCCTTGGGCATCTTGACAAAATTTTATTCACTTAAAAACCATGTTATTTTGTACTAGGACCTTACTACATAGATCCTCTTAAGCCATCCTATTACCCTAAAACCTAAATCCTAAACTCTAAACCGTAAACCCTAATGCATTCATAAATTGTCCTATATTAATAGTTAATTGTATTTTCATTCAAGTAACATGCCTTAGACATAAATGAGGCTTACATATTTTATCATTTGTATTCAATTAGGCCATTTATATTGACTGGTTTAAGGGTATTTCCTAAACATGCATATAACATTTTAAAATTACAAATCTAATGCAGGTTCACTCATATCTTAGAGATCACATGGATCGATTCAATAATATTCGCAATCCACCTCCATGTCATCCATCTCCACCACCTTCACCTCCACCTCCACCCACTCCACCTCATAACCCCACACCTCCACCACTTGAATCGATTTTGCTCGTTTGCAAGCACAAATCAATGCCAATGTTAGAACCATCCAAGATCAAATCAACATTATTCAAAATGAAGAATGTGTCACACCACCTGTGAGGATGTTTGCATCTAGGATGCAAACCGTTGTTGATGCTGTCAAGGCTATGGATGGGATCTTAGATAAGTATCAAAAATGGCTATAGGAGAGGAGAACTTCCAATTCTAAAAAAGGAAAATGCAAAGAAATGAAGAGATGTAGTAGAGAGCCACAATAGTTTCTAAATCAAGACAATGATCTTAAATAGTTATGAATTTATGAACTTATAATTATGAATTTATATAGTATATATTTTATGACTATCTACTAGATCATGATTTCTCCTGTTGGAAAATTTTGCAATATATATATACATACATATATATATATATATGCGTTAGACATAAAATGAGCTTTTTGTGAATGTTTCAAGTTTATTTTTTAGTATGTACACATGTATTAAAATTTCATATAGTTCTAGATCTTAAATTTTGAAATTTGTATGTATGTACATAGTTTAGTTTAATGATGTATGCATGCAAATTATGCATCATATTTTTTATTTTAAATGTATGTACATGTTAAATTTTGAATTTTGTATGCACATGCTCAAATTAAATCAATGCATATATATGCACATCCTATTTAAACAAATTTTCATGTGCGTTTCAAATTTAACTATTTGTTGTAATTTTTAAAGTTTGTATGTTAATTTTGTATAATTTAATGCAGATGCACACTTATATCTCATATCATGGATGATTTTAACATTGATGATATCATCAATCCACCACCTCACCCACCTCCACCTCCCCCTGCACTTGCTCAACCTAATATCCTACCTCCAACAACTGTTGCATCTGATGAGGCTTGCTTGCGAGGACAGATAAATGATCAGGTTGCATCCATACAAAATCAAATCAATGCTATGCAGAATCAAGCACTAATTCCACCACACGTGAGATATCGCATGCGATGCAAAATGTTGTGGATGCCATCAGGACCATTGATTCTAATCTAGATAGGCATCAGCGAGACATAGAGAAGATAAGACAATTTTATGCAGGTCTCTCTTATAAGCAAATTTTAGACCTTAAAATGACAAAAGCCCACCTAGCCCCCTACTTTCTCGACCCTGTTACTTGAAATCCCATTCCTCCCAATAAATCTAGAATATCCATGAGGTGGTGCATACATCCATAGATGAGTGCACATTTTTAGGATCGATGGTATATGGTTTTTGAAAGTCCACACACTAATTGGGAGTGCCCATTGTATTTTTTGAGGAAACTGTATGTAGAATATGTTATGGGGAAAAAGCCCAATTATTTTGATTTTAAATCATTTCAGGGTGTTGGTGATGGCATGCCACAATAGAGGTTAGGGGAAAGGGTTCATCCCCAACGCCCCGTGCATGCATAACCCCTTGTTGCTGCTCCTGGTCCTCCCATTCCCTCATCATCAAGCTGTGGTCTCGACATTAGGATCCCTTAGTACACTCATAGGAGACCTTGATCAACATGCTTCTATGATAGCGAGTAGGGAGCATAGAGACGATGATGATGGAGGAGTGTTTTATGGAGCTGGTTTGAGTACCACTCCAAGAGTGTCGAGGCCTGTCCCACATGTATGTACTAGTTGCCATAAATTATACTATGGACCTAATCAGGGCACACATAGTTCGGGTGGGTGTGGAGATTCTGGTGGTTCATTTGGTCGCATGAGTTCATTTGTAGAATTTCTTATAGTAGACCATCACCCTAAGGACACTGTGACATAGGTATAAATATGCATCGACATTTTATAAGAATTTTGATGAATGTATATATCAAAGAAAAGTTTGCAATAAATTTTAATAATAAAAATGTTTGGTGTACAAACGAAACTAACGATGGGGCAATCATCCGCTCCACGAGTACATACATCGACACTAGTCCTACTTAGCAACCCTTATGGGGTATTTTGATTTCAAATTTTTAAATTATATATGAAATTATTTTTAACTTGAGTTTTAAATTTATAATTGAGTGACATATATGTTTAAAATATTTATATTGGTTTAGGCGAGTTAATTGGCTTCCATGTCGATTCCACTTGAGGGGTTGTCAAGCACTCCTCTATCGGGCATCGTAGATCAGGGGTAGGTACATTTATATTGTAAATTGTTTAACTTACATTAGTATAGTTACAATTATGAATTTTGAATTCACTATATATGAAATGTGCATGCACACAATTTGTAAATATTATAACTGTTAAATGTCTACATGTATGTCTAGGTTGATACCACAATGAGAATGGGCATCGGGAAAACATTAGATGTTGCAGCTACTCGTGAGACATCTGATTTTTAGGTTATTTAAAAAATCTTCTACACAAAATGTGCAAACTTGAATATATATATTTTAACCTAATTCAAGTATACAAGCTTTAAATTTGATCTTGTAGGACTTTGCTAGTGCAACTTTCAACCCTAACCTAGACATAGTTACACCTCTAGGAGGACATGCAGAGCAGGCTCCAGATATCATGGTAATTTAATTTTTTTTATATTTAAAGTCAATTATAAATTATATATTATGAATATAACTTTAATTTTAAATTTAAAATTGAATATATATATATATATATATATATAATATGAGCTAATACGTGCTTTAAATTCTTTTTCTTTTATATCATGAGACATGCATCTTGTAGTTGAGCATGTACAAACAGGTCTTGGAGAAGAGGGTGCACAACCTCAGAATACAGTACAATTAAAATATTAAATTATAAATTAAATTGAATTAAATCATTTTTAATTGTAAACTTACATCTAATTTCAACTTTCTTTGTCTTGTTTATGTAGATTGATTCAGAGAATTTAGAGGTTGGTTCAGGTGCACCAGAGCATCCAGACCCAAATATGATGGTAATTTAATTTTATGATGAATTATAAATTAAATTGTCATTAAATCATTTTTCATTGTCTTACATCTGATTTAATCTTTATCTTGTATAGAGTGTTTCAGGTCATCCACATAGTCCACATGGCATGAAGAGGTCTCTTGATTATAGAGACAATACATGACCTAAAAACATGATTTTATGGGTTGTACTTTTATGGACTTTATTTCATGCGCTTAATATATTGGTTTCATGCACTTAAGATGTTGTAAACTATGGACTTTATTATTGTTTGAAATTTTAATTTACACATGTACATTTATGCATTTTATGTTCATAGTCAAGAAATGAATCTAGGACATTATTGTGAAATTAAATATAAATATGAAATTAAAGTTGAAATTAATAGGACATTTTAATATTTATACTTTGCAAATTTAGTTATCTCATACATGATATACATGACATGTACACTCAATAATTAGCGATAATTAGTTAATGAACTTATTCAATTCACATCAATCAATAATTAGTCAATAAATCATAATTTACAAAAAAAAGCAATCTGTTTATATACCAGAAAGGATAAAATTTTAAGAAATAAACAATACCATACAAGATTAGAGAACAAAAGAATTATTAAATTCTATAAATAATAGCATCCAACATTAATTTATAAGCTGTCAAAACAAATAATGGCATCCAATACTAATTTATAAGCTGTCAAAACAAATAATGGCATCCAATACTAATTTATAAGCTGTTAAAACAAATAATGGCATCTAATACTAATTTATAAGCTATTAAAACAAATAATGGAATCCAATACTAATTTATAAGCTGTCAAAACAAATAATGACATCCAATACTAATTTATAAGCTGTCAAAACAAATAATGGCATCCAATACTAATTTATAAGTTGTCAAAACAAATAATAACATCCAACACTAATTATAGGTTGTCTTAAGGGGATGTCTTAAGGGGTCCTAACACGATTGCTTAAGAGGATCAAAGAAGAGTATAAATATTAAGTGATGTTAACAAGTATTATAATTTTTAGGGTAAGTCATCATAACAAATGATACAATTAAGTATAATATTTAGGATATGTGCTAATACGACATGTCTTATGGGGATGTCTTAAGGGGTCCTAATATGACGTCTTAATGGGATGTCTTAAGGGTTCATAATACAACATCTTAAGGGGATGTCTTAAGGGGTCATAACACAATGTCTTAAGGGGGTATAATATTTAGGATATGTGAATCCACCTCCATGTCTTAAGGGGTCATAATATAGCATATTAGGATATAATTGATTTAACAATAATTTATGTATGATATTAAGTGATTATACAATCAAATATAAAGTTTCAAAGTAGGAAAACATGCACATTTAACAAACAAAATATATAGAATATCGATTTTGATACATAGAAGTACATAGAGTACATAATTGTGTATGTACATGTATTTGTAATTTGTGCAAAATGTTTAATTATGTAAGTATGTATGTACATATATGTCATCTCAAAACAATGTTTACAAAATTTGGATATGCCATCTCAAGAACATGTCAAACGTTCCAAGAATGTAGTAGGTCTTCACACCACCTGATATCAAAAATTTACAAGCAATATCAATGAAATCATCAAAACATACATATTTTAATCTATATAAAACTATCTATATGTACACAACTCAAGTACCTACATTTAAAAGTATTCCACACGTGTGTAGGTTGAATCCAGGCATCCTCTCCTTTTTGTTTCAAAGTATGAGATCATTGCAATGATGACTTAAGGATACAAAAAAGGATAATAAATCAATTTTAACTATTAATGTACAAGCAATATCAATATGTAATCAAAACATGTATTTAAATATAATTTAACTAATAATTACCTATTTTTACCAAGTATTCCATGTTATCTAGGTTGAATCTACATGGACTAGATCCTTTTTGTGATTATGGCTTAAGGATCTATAAAAGGACAATTTAAATCAATTTCAACTAATAACATACTTGACCAATATCAAAACATGTATTTTAATCTATTTAAAAGGACAAAATAAAACTAAAACTATATTTACCTGTATTTACTTATTTCATTGTACCATCTGCATCCTCTCTATTTTGCAATGCATCTATGATTGTCTCATGCTCTTCCACATAAATTGTCCATAACACTTTATTTGTAGGTCTTCCATGATACCAATCTAGTTTTATATTTGTTTCCACCACCAAATGTGAATAATGTATAATCTTTTTATGTGTTTCATAATCTTCGAATGCAGGTAGACCATTCTTCTTTGTCAGGTATTTTCATAGCCAAGTGCCAACAACCACCATTGATCCTATTGGAAAACATGAAAACCATCATCAAATAAGTTCTCAAAATTTTCTTAAGGGGATCAAAGACTTGTTCTAAAAATTTGCTTAAGGGGATCAAAAACTTTTTATCAAAATTTGCTTAAGGGGATGTCTTAAGGGGATCATAGTGCCTATTGGATAATGATGGCCATCATCATCTTCTCGAGGTGCTATTAACTTATGTTTAGTCTCCACACAATGAGCCAACCAATATTATGTTTTCTCTTCATTCCCCTCAGGTGCAACAACAACATACACATGTCCTAAAAACAAAATTTGATTTAATAACTTGCACATATCCATATAAATAATTTAGTATTACAAAAAAACTTAATAAAGTGAAATAAAATAAAATAAATTGAATTAAATTACCTTCTTGTACAAGGTCTAAAACACGGTCATAGTCTTTAGATGCAAACATTTTATCATTTTCTTCAATAGTTCTTTCATATTGATCATGTGCTTGTGCATGTTTCAACAATCTTTGCTCCCACTTTTCAACCCATTATGTATTTTCACATGCTTCCCAATCTCCTTAGATACAAAACTGGCAAAAAAATGCAAGCTCCCTTTTCCAAATAGTCCACGTGCTTGCTGTCGAACTCCTAAATGAATGGCATTTAGTAGATCCACTAATTGTCTCATAGTCACTCTAGGTACAATGTTCTCTTCTTCAACCAACCATAAGAATCGATGAACTATAGAGTACTCACTCAAACTAGGTGTAGATAATCTTGTATTACACCAATCCACAATCCCATGTGCATCTTTAAATTTTACTGCATCCTCAAATTTTAATTGTTCTCTAGCAAGAATTCTTTTGACACACACACCAGCTACATCATGTTCTCCTTTACCATGCCTAGTTTAAAAAAAATCCATATATACTAGACATTAAGTTACTTGTGAACCCTACTTAACCAATAGAACATTCGAGCATTCTTGAACTGCCTCATACAATTATCTAACCATATTAGGTGTTCTTTCATCTAGATTCCTCTTTCTCTTAAATTTCTATAAAATATACTGAAACAATATTGAACAAACTCTGACGAGTGTAACCGGTTGTCACTCAAATAAAAATGATACTCCCTCAAAACTTTTCTATCATCCTCATTGCTATCATCTTCATGTCTATAAACGATATGGACAAACATATCTACTTGCACTAAATTATAATGTTATGATTGAATTTCCTCTTGCAAAGATAGAGTATAATTTTCTTCAAAATCAACCATTGAAAGTATAGTACCAATTGGAAATGTGTTTCTACATGTGCAAAATTGGCCATCAAGCCATCGAGCATGTTGAGAGTGCATGACATATTTTGGTACAATCTTATTCTTAAATTCACTCATGAATGCATGCACACTAGCTTTTTCTGTAACTAAATCACAATGCTTTCCTATTTTTCCATCTTTTAAAGAATAGTGAACATTCTTAAATCTTTTAACATCTACTAATTGTTGTACAAAATCATTAACACTTTCATGCATGCAAATTCTTAAGAATGAAAGATTTCTACAATTAATGCATTGTCTAGAAATACAAGAAATTAAATAAAACAATTTACCATTAGATCTTTCACAAAACAAACTTGAAATAAACTCCCTTATTGCTTCAGGTGGCATATTAATACAACATTCCTATATAATCATGTTAGTATGCAAGGTATAATGTTTATATTGAAAAACATCATAAAAATAACAAAATTGAACATGTGTTTTACAACAACAAGATATTTGTTGCTTATTAATTTTTACATACTAGGGTTTACATTTTTCAAAAGACCTTTAACTTATTTTAATTATACCAAGTAACACTAAATCACCACAAAATTTTCTATAAAATTCAATTTATGTTGTATATAATAGGTGTTTTGGGTGAGGATTGCAAACTTTGGACCCCACCCTTAATTTTAAAACATCTCTAGCATTAGATGAAACCCTAGTATTATCATGCCAATATTTTTTGATCAAATATTTAATTTCAACATTCAATTTCATATTATACCTCGGGAGTCGAACACTGAAACTCCAACATTGTTTGATAGGATCATTTTCTATACTTTCTCTTCTTTTTGCTGCTCTTAGCAATGTTTTAGGATGCATTTTTAAAACTTCACTAATATTGCTTACCATTCTTTTATTCAAAGTTGCTTTATTAACTATAGCAGTTGTTATTGTAGATAGGGAAATAATCAATCAGATTTAGTGTAATGAAAACAATAAAATGACTAAATCCTATCAAGCACAATAGAGTATGAAATAACAAGGAAATCACAATACGAAGCACAAATGCAAACCGATCTCCTTGCCAACTCGATTTATCTCCATTGCTCTTCTCCACCTGCACAAGGATGCAAGATTTCAAAGGGTGATAATAGAGGAGGAATGTTGGTTGCTCAATTCTGCAGCACAACAACTTGATGAAGATGATAGATGGTGATTGAAGAATTATTTTGACAGAGTGAAGATGCTAGAAGGAGATTCCATCTAAAATAGAAGAATGATTTTGACAGCATAAGGATGCCTGAAGATCCGATCCAAATGGCTTGTGAAAGGTTTGATTTATAGATTTTCGATGGCAAAAGCTTAGTTGGCAAAGATCAACGGTTGAGATTTAGTCTGGTAAGATGAACGGTAAGAGATTTTTGAAAGTCGAGTGAGAAGTAGAAGGTTTCCTCTTCTTCAATTTTTCTCATTCAGATCCAAAGGAAGGTTGCCATTTTGAAGAATGAGTCGAAATGAATTTCATAATTAAATAAATTAATTTATTTAATTATATGTGGGGATGAAATTAGAAGTTCACATAATTAAATAAGTAATATTTAATTATGTGTGAAGATGAGATTAGAAATTTGCATAATTAAATAAGCAATATTTAATTATGTGTGAGAGACGAATTTAGAAGCTAATTAAATATTTAAACAATATTTAATTATTTGTGGAGTGAAAAAGATATTAAATTAAATATTTAATATTCAATTTAACTATGAGATGAAGGGGGTGTTCGGAGAATATTCCATTATTTGAATTCAAATATTCAAATTTAGAATAAAATGATAATTAATATAAATAAATTATAAAATTTATTTAATTTAATTAAGAGGAATATGGAGATGGTAATAATTAAATAAAATTATTTATTTAATTAAGATAGAAGAATTATAAAAGTGAACAATATAAATAAATAATTAAATTTATTTATATGTAGATGACTTTAGAGGATTAATTAAATAATTTATATTTAATTAATTACCAGACTTATTATAATGTGACCATTTTTAGGTGCATACAGTTATAACTCTTCTTGCTACATTTTTATCTTTAGATTGACTATTTTTCCCAATAGATTGAATGAAACTAGCAACAATAGACATAACATGTTTTAATGATTGATCTTTTCTTTTTGGTTTAACAAAAAAGCCTAACCTTTTCATTATTTTCCTCAGTTTTTGCATTCTCATCAATTGCATCATTAGTTGACATTGAAATGCAATTTTTTTCTGATAAAATAATTTGTTGTATATTCTATTCACATGTGTTCTTATTTTCCTCCAAAAAATTTGACCAGGAAGATTATCAAAAACACCACTTTCAATTAAAAAAAAATATTTTCATTAAATTCAACATAACATTCTAGATTTTCATTTTCATTTTCACCAACAAAACAATTTTTGTTTTCATTTTCAACAAAAGGATCATTCTCATTTTCATTTTCAACAAAATATTTTTCTCTTTCATTTTCAACAAATTCTATAAAAGTTTCATCTCTTTGAATACTATCAATGTCAACATTGTTAAGTCTAGCATCTTGTAAAACTTCTACATACAAATTTACCATTTCATTAACAAGTGGATGTGAAGATGTACCTAGATTTGTGCATATTGAAACATTCTTCATAGCATTGGAAGAAGGATTTGAAGACATAGTAGGACTTGCTTGTATAATCATATTCTTCTCCAAATTGACTTCTTGCAAATTAGCTTCATCTAGACAACCATGGTCTCCTCAATGTTTTTATCTTCAATAGTTGTGGAATTGGATGCTCCACCATCATTCATAGATTTAATTCTCATTCTTCTTTCTCTTTCTCTTTATCTTTGTTTCTCCTCTCTATTTGCTTCAACTTCTTGAGGAATCAATGTCTTCTTCCTCTTATTACGAGCTTTTGAACCCATGATTATAAAATTCTCAAATACAAATGAATGTCAATAGTGAAATTCTTCAAAAAATTAAATCCAAATTGGAAGTTGAAGACCTATAAGGACAAAATTCTTTCTCTTGTGTTCCTCAAAACAAGTAGAAAACTAGCACAATTCCACTTTAAAAATTGTTTTCATCATGCCTCCTTTGAAAAATTCAATCCATATTGCAAGTTGAAGACCTTGTGTTCCTCCAAACAAGTACAAAACTAACACAATTCCACTTTAAAAATGGTTTACTTGATGCCTCTTTTGAAAAAATCAATCAAAATGCAAGTTCACCACCTATAAAGACAATAGTTGAAAAATAGCCCAATATGTCGCACTCGACTGTACATGTGAAGTTGTAGACTCCACAATAAAATTTTCCAATAAATTTAAATAAAACGGTTTAAAACAAATAGGATCTCGTTCCCCAATATTAATTAGGGATCGTTGATAAAGGAACGAGATCTCGTTTCCCTATCAACAGTCACCACATTTAATATTAGGAAACGGGAATCCATTTCTAAAATTTTGAAATTGGATTTGCTTTGTGGTTGGGTTTTTGGATTATATTTTGGTTCTGGAAAAGCATTGGGAATCCAAACCTAGGCCTTCAATCTGGTTTGACCTACAAGTTGAAGGTCTTAACAATGTCAGAGAAAAATACTGAGTTTGGACATGGTTGACGACTTTTTTTGCAGAATCTTTTGATGAAATTAAAACCCATTTTAGATGAGACAATGCAGATTCCAAATATGTTATTTTTTACAATTGGATTATTTTTCTATTTTTCAATTAATTTCTAATGAAACTGGTCCATAAACTTTAAATATCAAGGTTTTTTACTATTCTAATAACTTTTGATCAACATAACATTTTGATGAACGAATTGCACGAGAACGAACTTCAGAAAATTCTTTTCAATTTAAAAAATAAATAAAAAAATGATAAGTATAGGTCATTTTATACATGTGTCATACACAACAATTTTTCAAAACGACAAATATGGCTAATAAAAATTTAACAAAAGAAAAATTCAATAAAAAATAAAAAATATATCAAAAACGTGCTTCAGTGAGTCACAAATCTTTTCCCAAAAGGATTTAGAAAAATATGATAATTTAGGTAAAAATATGGATGTTACACACATGCATGGTATGGTAAAAAAAAGTGACTTTTAAACGGTGGTTATTAGAAACACCTATTGAAACTCAATTTGTACCATCTGGGTATTGAAATAAATTACATATTTGGAAACTAGACTCCGAGTACTACATTTTATGATCAGTGACTTTTTTGAAGATTTCATCTCGAAGTGCTTCAAATTTTAAGGTCAAATGTGTCAAATTTTGAAAATCAAGGAAAACACTTCCACTTTTTGGCCAAAAAGTGGACTCAACTTCTTGCCAACACCCTTTTAGTTCATTTTAATTGCATAATAGCTTAGAGCATCCATTGATGGCTTCCATGCATCCATCTTAGTTTGTATATGAATTAGGGTTTTCATCTTTAAGCATAGTTTTAGCTTAGATTAGCTTAGCAATAGCATAATTAGTGCACTTTTAACATAAAATCATGGTAACTTAGCTTGCATCATGTTCATTTTAGCATAAGCTAGATTTTCATTCATCAATCACAATGGTTTCATCAATTTTCTTCATAGAATCGACTAAAATAGGCTCACTAATCACAAGATTGGGAAAGGGTTGTCATTTCACATCAACACGATACCAATTCCAAAACAAGATAAGTTTTGGATGGGCTAGATTAGGAATTTAACTCTTTTTGTGTAGTTTGTAGCTTTCGTTTTCAATTAAATGCTTAGTTTAGATTCCCATTTTGAGTGATGTTTGTAGATGCAAGCATGTTTGGTGAATTTATGCTTCGATTCATCATGAGTCAAGCGTAATCTACCCTCTGACATTTCCCTCGTCTCACACATAAAATTTATTTTATGATAGAGAGTTTCATTTTATAAAATCATGTATATTCAATTGGTTTTGTGTTGAATTCTAGTAACCATATGGTTTCATTTTCCTTGCAAGGTTAAAATTGAGTGGTAAATTGTACTTGCCAAGCCTATTTTGATGAAATTTGATACTTGGTTTTGAGTTCCTTAGAGGTATGTATAGGAACATAGATACAAATTTTAGGGACTTGTTTTGCACCTAAGCATGAAGATTATGAACATAGGTGAATATTGCTAAAGAAATTGAACAAGAACTTGGAAAAGTGAGCACACCAAGTATTTGAAGATTTGTTAGAGGTGGACAATAAGGATTAGGAGTGATAAAAGGTATTACTAATGCAATCTTGGGCTCACTAATAAATATTATTAAGACCACATTTGAAACAAGTTATTATTTCCTTGAAAATGTAGAATTTGGTGCTAGATATGCTCCTTGTATGGAAAATATACAAGCATTACAAAAGGTTGAATGTGATCTTATGTAAATTAAGGCTTAACTAAAGAATTGTTATAAAGATATGAGATTTTCTTAAGAAGCTATTACTGTGGGGATTATGTGATTTGAGGGCTAGTAAAAAGATAACAAATCTAGACATTATAAATCTAATTTAGGTTTAGGTTTTAGGGTTTAGGGTTTTAGGTTTAGGTTTTAGGGTTTAGGTCCTAGGGTTAAGTGTTTTAGTTTTTAGGTCTATGTTTTTGGAACCTAGGGTCTAGGGTTTTGATTTCTAAGTTTTGTGTCCAATTTAGGTTAAATTCTAGTTAATTTGGGTATAGAATTTATGGTTTTCAACTTACAATTTAACATTTTTGGTTACAAATACAATTTAAAAACTATAAACTATTCAACCTAACATGAACAAAATAAACAAAAACTAAATAACAATTACAAAATAAAAATGCAAGATATAAAGCAAAAAAAGAGCAGAATTCAACCAACTTGGAGGTCACTGAGGTCGGTTGTGTCGACAGGAGGAGGTGGCAATGAAAATTAGGTTGAAATCAACCCTTAGGAACATGTACATGAAACTCTCTCTTCCTTAGGTCGTCAACCAAACTGTAGTGAAAAAATGAATATGGCAATTGTTTATTTAAAAAGATAAATAACTTTCAACAACGCGTACACGTTATAAAATGCATACGCATTAGTAACACATACACATTTTGTAACATGCACATGTTAGTAATGCATATGCGTACATGTTAGTAACACATGCATTTTTTAACACGTATGCATTTTTTGGTGTGTACCCAAATCTAAATGCATACATGTTCGGATTTAGGCTCGAGTACTCAATCCAAAGTACGTACATATTTTTAAAAACACATACGTGTTTCCTATGATTTTTTTTTTTGTCCAAAACTTCCCCTCTTTACGGACCTAACTTCTTGCTTTTACCCCATGGTATGTTCTTGGATCACCGTTCTTCGTCTCCCCCTGAAGATGGGGCTTAGGAGCACTCTAAAAACAATTTCGTGTCATTAAGTGGGGCAGAGGATGCACTACTTTAGTAAGTGAATATGGATCAACAATTGAATTTTTGGGCCTCAATGAATAAGGATTCAAATGACCAAGATCCTTTGGATCAGGCAAAGGCCCTTGCTTGCTCAATGAGGCGCTCCTTTCCCCAAATTGTTGGAAGGGATACAATTTTGGTTAAGGGCATAAAGCGTAAGGAAATGAGAATTGAAGCTGAGAAACTTAGATTGGACGCCCTGGATGCGATTGATGAAAGCACTCAGTGGACAATGGAAGAGCTCCTAACTAGGAGCAAAAGAAAACAAAAGAAAGGTTGATTTCTTAAGGTTATGTTGGTTTCTAGCATATCTTTGTTGGTCTTTTTACGTTTCTGTGTTGGTCTCTTTCTCTGTTCCCTCTTGTATTTTTTGTACCTCGAATTTAGGTCTAAAGCATTCTTATTTTTCTATTCTTTTATGTTATATGGAGTGGCCCCTTGACCCACATCTTATGAAACAAAAAAAAACAATTTAAATAAAATAAAATAATTTTTAAATAATTAAAATGTAAATGAAAGATTAAAATTCTTTTAACAAATAAAATAATTCAAAAAGTGATATCTTTATTAATATATTTTAGATAGACCTATTTAAGATTTCTATAATAATTAATTTATATTTGTCAACATTGAATGAAACACATAATATAAAAGAGATAATATTTTTAATCTTAAAACAAATGAGAAGATTTTATATAAAATTTGTGAAAGAAGTTAAAGTTCATCATCCATTTTACATATAAAATTAAAATCTTACATTTAAATTTTATTTTATTTATTTCAATTTTTCAAAATTGAATAAAATGTCATAATAAAAATAAAATTTCTTTGACAATTTTTTATTTATTTAAAAGTAAAGGAAGAGCAATAAAAACTTTTTAACACAATAAAAAACTAGCAATCACACCTTGGTGTGCAATAGGTGCATCGAAGAGTTGTGGAAGGTCAATTAGGGATTTTTTTCTTTATTTTGCAACTTCTGGTGTACATGAGGTCAATCGATAGAGAGAGATATAAGGGTAGATAGAGGGAGAGAGATGGAGAAATAATGAGGTATGGAAGAATAAATATGGAGAGATGGAAATAGATAGCTAAAGAGATATAGATATAGAGGTCTAGGAAGAGGGAGAGGGAGAGAGGGAGAGAGAGATGGATGGATAGAGAGGAGGCATGCCTAGAGATAAAGGAGAGATGAAGATAAAGCGAGATCTAGGAAGAGTGAGATAAATAGATAGAGAGGTAGAGGGAGAGAAAAATATAGAGATATAATGAGATAGAGAGTGAGAGGTAGAGATAGAGAGATATATAGGAAGAGGCAGAGATATAGAGATAGTGATAGAGAGGTAGAGATAGAGATATAGATGGTGAGATATAGTGATAGAGAGGGAAAGATAAAGAGAGAGATAGGGAGGGAGAAACACAAAGTATGTGTGAGAGAGAGTGAGAGAGAGATATAGAGATAAAGATGGGGAGGGAGAAACAAGGAGTGTGTGAGAGAGAGAGAGATGGGGATATAAATGGATAGATGATAGATGAGAAGTAGAGAGATATAGAAAGAGGGAACAAAATGGAGAGAGAGGGAGTGATATGGATAGAAACAGGGAGATAAAGAGATAGATATAGTGGAAAAGATAGAGGGGGAAGAGAGAGATGCAAGGAGATAGAGATAGAGAGGAAGACGTAGATGGGTATGGAGAGAGAGAGAGAGGAATAGGGAGAGGGAGAAATAGAGATAGAAAGAGACAAAGAGAGAGCAAGAGAATGAGAGGGGGAGATAGAAAGATAGAGACACGAAGTGATATATATAGAGAGAGTTAGAGAGAGGGAGATATATATAGAGAAAGAGAGGGGTAGATATATATATATATATATATATAGAGAGATCTCTTTGTATCTTGTTCTCCCTCTCCATCTCTATGTTTCTCATTCTCTCAATCTCTCTTCTCTTCTCTCTCCCCTATTTCTCTCTATATTTGTCTTACCTTTTATCTTCCTCTATCTATCATTTTCTCTTTTCATCTCTCTCCCCCTTACTCTCTTTTGATATCCAATCTATCTTTTTCTCTTTTCCTCTCTCCCTCTTACTCTCTTTTGATATCCAAGCTCTCTCTCTCTCTATATATATATATGTGTGTGTATGTCTCCTACTCTTTGTCTATTTATCTCTTTATCTTTATCTCTCTAAGTGAATTTATATCTATGTTTTTATTCTTTGTCTTTATATCTCTTACTATTTTGATCTCTTTCTCTCTCCCTCTTTATTCCTCAATATCTATCTCTCTATTTATTTATCTCCATCTTTCTATTTCTCTCTCTATCCCTATCTTTATTTCTCTCTTTTCTCTCTTTTTTAATCTCCCCCCTCTCTCTCTAATTTAGATTTTAAGTTGGAAATTTATTTTAAAATATAGTTTAAAATAAAAATTCAAAATATAATTGATTTTACAAGTAAATTTTCAATAAAATAAATAATTATAAATTAAATTATTTTTATTATTATTTATTTCATAAAAAGACATAATTAAAATAAATTTCAAACATAAATCTAAATTAAAAATTAAAATATAATAAACTAAATGCAAAGTCAAAATATATCAAAATCGAATATTAATAATAATAATAATAAATAATAATAAACTTATTAAGGGTAAAAGCAAGAAGTTGGGTACACAAAGAGGGGAAATTTCGGGAAAAAAAAAGGTTCGCAAGAAACGCGTACGCATTACGGCTCGGGTACCCGGGCCTGGATCCAAATGCGTATGCGTTCAGGCTCGCGTATGCTAACTTGAAACGTGTACGCGTTTATAACGCGTATGCGTTTTGAAATGCATACGCATTTTGAGAAAGTATTTATTTTTTTAAATAAATGTCTGTAATTCATTTTCCACCATTCTGAGTTGGGACCGAGAAGGAGAAAGGAGAGTGCGTACGCATTTTAGAGGCCACAAAATTTTGATTGCCACCTCTTCCCATTGACACTAGCGACCTCATCGACCTCCAGGTTAGTTGAATTCTTAATTTTTTTTGCTTTCTATCTTTTTTTTTTTGTTTTTTAATTAGTATTCAATTTTTGTTTGTTTAGTGTATTTTAATTCAATGTTTTATTGTTTTTAATTGCATTTTTAAAAATCCAAAAATGTCAACGAAACAAAAAAATTTAAATTGTAAATTGAAAACCGTAAAAGCTAAACCTAAATTGAACACATTTAAAACTTAGAAATTTCAAAACCCTAGAAACCCTAGTTTACAAAATTTACATAGGTTAATCTTTGGACATAAACCCTAAAATGTAAACCTAAAACCCTATTTACCCTAATTTACATAAACCTAAAATGGACTATTAACCCTAATTTACATAAAACTAAAATGGGCTATAGATAGACTATGTGCAATATGGATAGAGCTAGACACATAAATGTTATTAAATCAAATAAATATTAAAATGTGAAACATGAATGATTTCTACCCATTTCTCTTATTTGGATGAGATCCTTTGTGAATTATGTAAGGATCCATTATGATCATATTTAAGCCTTAATTTGTAGGATGTTATTCATAAGATCTATAGGACAAGTTTGTAATCTAATTTCTATTTTAACTCTCATATGTAGTGGCATTGTTCTATATTAGGAAAACTAAATGTTGTACTTTCTCTAAACTAGTGTATCAAAGCTAGCTTGTAGCATGAACATTTCAATTTGGAATTTAATCCAAATTACTTTTTTGAGAAACTTGTAGTTTAGGGTTTAGGGTTTAGGGTTTAGATCTCCTCTTCATTTTTAAATAATCCAAGAGTGCTTAGAGGTCTAAATAGGTTCAAAATCCATCATAACTCAACAACTTACTTAGAATTGAAATCTAAAATTCCTAATTGTTGATATATTGAAGCTATTCCTAGAATGTCACATATTTTATTCAAAGCACTAAGTTTTTGTGGTAGGGTTTCTCATTTAATTGTAAAAAATTATTCATGTGTCTTCTATATGTTTTCATGTCATCAAATCTCTAAATCTAAACCCTAAACCCTAATTTAGCATTCATTTTGTTGTAGGACCTTATAATTAAATTTGGTTCCCTTTCAATTCTATAACCAAATGTTTATTTTCTAAGGTTATTTATTTATTGAATTGATTAATTGATTCCTCACTTAGTGGCAGTTAGGTTCTTTTTTTGAAAATCCATGCACATCTAGAATTTATATAAATATTCAAAGGAAGAGTCTATGTCATAGAAATGTTTCAAAAAATATATGATTAGAAAAAAATTGGGTCTAGGGTTTAGGGTTTAGGGTTTAGGGTTTAGATCTCCTCTTCCTTTTTAAATCATCCAAGAGTGCTTGGAGGTCCAAATAGGTTCAAAATCCATCATGTGTCTTCTATATGTTTTCATGTCATCAAATCTCTAAATCTAAACCCTAAACCCTTATTTAGCATTCATTTTGTTGTAGGACCTTAAAATTAAATTTGGTTGCCTTAGGCAACTCCACCAAATTTTATTCCCTTAAGCCATGGGACATTTTTTCCTAGTCCACCTTACTAGACATAGATCCCCTTAAGCCATCCTATCACCCTAAATCGTAAATCGATGTCTTAAGGGGTCCTAATATGACATTTCTTAAGGGGATCAAAGAAGTTCTCAAAATTTGGTGAGTAGAGCTCAAGCTCATCTTTGTTTATGTTGTACATTTCAATTAGGTCACTAGCATATATCTATGTGTCCCTTTGAATGTATTCTATTAATTTTTCATTCTTATCTTTAGTATTCTTTGAAAACAATGAATGAGATTATAAATTTTAATGTTAGTGTTAAACTTATAATTTCTTCTTAACTACTTTGTCCCACTATAGAGATCTTGTGTCTCTTAGATGAGTTCTTGAGAGTTAGATAGGCCAACTTGCATTGAGTTGTGTGGTAAATTAGAGGATAGTTATTCTTGAAATAAGATTCATAAAGTATATTTATATCTCTTTCCTTCTTATAGTTGCATATATTCTTATTTCTCTCTTTTTTCATGTTGGGTTCTTGCTTTTGGCTTCTTAGTTACATGAGAAAGTACTAGTTGTTTTGAATACTATTTAAAGTTCTTATGTTGGTTTCAGTCTTTAAATCCATGGTTAAATAGAAGAATTGGATTATTGAACCCTCATTACATGTTAGTTGTAGAGTTGATCTCTTAGTGACCTAGAAGCTCCCAAAAAACCTTGTTCTTCTATTTGGATGTACAAAGTGATGGTTGTGGAATATTTTGGTTGCTTAAATTTCCTAGATAACCCTCTAGCATTTTTAGATATTTGTACTTGCATGTTATAGATTCATGATATTTGTACTTGCATTTTTCTGATTGTTGAGAATGAATAATTTTTCCTTCACTTTGGGATTAGCTAGACCTAGGAGAGTATTCCTAGAGGTAGCCTTTAACAATATTTAATCACAAATAAAGATATATAAAATATAAAAAACTATAATAGTATCTATATACATGAAATTTGAAAATTTAGATAAATCAATTTATGTGCTTAGATTTAATTAAATTTTGTCATACTTGATTAATACATCTATTCATTTTGAATTGTATGACCTTAAAATGAAATTTGGTTTCCTTAGGCAACTTCACAAAATTTTATTCCCTCAAGCCATGGACCATTTTGTCCTAGGACCTTACTACACATAGATCCCCTTAAGCCATCCTATACCCTAAATCATAAATCAATGTCTTAAGGGGAAATTTGACATTTCTTAAGGGGATAAATTTGGTGAATATATCTATGTGTCCCTTTCAATGTCTTCTATTAATTTTTCATTCTTATCTTTAGTATTATTTGAAAATAATGAATGAGATTAAATAAATTTTAATAAAACCCCATAATTTCATAAATCTACCCTTCATATTAACAACCCCACACTGAACTCAATTTAGTGTGTGTACATGCTATGAATTTTTAATGTTATGGATTTTATAATGTTATAAATCAAATGGTCTTCAAATGAAATATATTTTGAATTTGTGCATGTTCAATGTGATTTTTAAATAACTTTCAAATTGTGTGCATTATTTAATTAGTTTTTTTTATATATATTTTTTAATTGTTTAACATGCAGTTGCCATATCATTGCTCACATGGATCCATTGTTTAATTTAGAGGATTTTATGCCCAACCAAGAAATTCCTATAGATCCCATACATCCCAATCCACCACATGAACATAACCCTAACACACCTCCACATTCTCCACCGCCTAATCCCCCACCCCCTCATGTAGTTGATGAAGATCAATTAAGAGAGGATATCTGAGCAAACCTCATTGTCATTCAAGGAAATATAGATCTCATAAAAAATGAACCTAGAGTCCCTCCCCATCTCGTATGGTTTGCATCTACGATGCAAACTATTGTCGATTATGTTCGATCTATTGATGCAGACCTAGTTAGGTTCCATCAATGGAGAGAAGAGATGAGACAATTCTATGTAGATGGATTGTCATATAAATAAATCAATGACCTGAAAATTACCAAACAAGCCATGTGCCAATATTTTATTAATCCCCATACAAACCAACCCATTCCACCCACGAAAAAATGAATTTCAA
>VDFB02056908.1:0-14939 GCA_007258455.2 Sequoia sempervirens
CGGATTGGGCTAGTGATGTAGATGATAGAAAAAGTACTAGTGGTGACCTGCTTTCTTCCTAGGGAAGAATTTGGTGTCTTGGTTGAGAAAAAAGCAAAATTCCATTTCTCTATCTACTGTTGAAGCATAATATATTGTTGTTGTAAACAACTGTACTCAAGTGATATGGATGAAACAAATGTTGAAAGATATTAGGGTGATATATGAAGATCATATTGCCATACACTGTGACAATTCAAGTGCAATAAATATTTCAAAGAATTGGGTACTACACTTTAAGACTAAGCATATATCAATTAAGTTTCATTTCTTGAGGGAGAAAGTGAATATGAAAGAAGTCAAATTGGAGTATCTACCTACCAAAGAAAAAATTGCAGAAATCTTTACTAAACCATTGTTGAAGGATACTTTTGAGTATCTCAGAGGAATGCTAGGGGTGATTACCCCTCCTAATAAGAACTAGAAGATGCATTTACTTGCATCAATTTGTGAGCTACATTGCTATATTCTGATCCGGATTGATGTTTTTGTGGCTGCTACTCAGGGGGAGTAGTCAGATGTGCAGATATGTGGTTCAGAGCGTGTATATGGAAAGGTCATGGTTACCTTTTCCATTGATGTCAAATTGGGAGAAGTGCAATGTGAAAAATATTTCAAAGGAAAAGAGCCTAGAAGGGAGAAGAGTAGTTGAGAAGAAGAGTCAGAATCTAAGGAGAAGTAAGTGTGTTGGGTTGATGGTATTTTTCACATCATGTGTTGCCATCAATGCCAAAGGGGGAGATTGTTGGATGTTGTGGATGTGTTGCTGATATGTGGTTGTCATTGATGTCAAAACTATTAGAATTTGGTGTACTAGATGTTGTATATGTCAAGGATATTGAGAAATTTGTAAAAGAAAGTGTTTCAGGTTCCCTAAGGAATTGTGCAGGTCTTGAAGGCGTCTTGTTCTTTACATTGAAGTTCAGTTGTTGTGGAATAAAGGGTTTTATGAAGAGTATATCTAGATCATCTACCAGAAGTTTCAGAGGTCCGCATATATATTTGAACATGTTGTGGTCTGGCAGTGTTTTTGTGGTCTCTGTCAGTGTTCCCGAGTGAAGTTTGTGTGATTCCAAAAATCTCTGTTGTTGTGGATGTTTATCTGTTGTTTCTTGGTGTTCTTGGATGCCTCTAGATTGTGCTCTATATTTGTGGTATGTCCACATTGATCGATGTGCTTGTGGTCAAAAAAATTTCTTGTGCATATTCATTTTTCTTGATCTTGGCTGACATGTTGATGGTAACATGTTGTGGATCGTCGAGGTGAAATTAAATGAAGTCTTTTTTGTGTTGGAGTTTTAAATTTGGGTCTCCACTATGCTATGGCTTACCTTGGTGGATTCACATTAAAATTTTAATTGTAAATTTGGGCCGACATTGCAAATATGTTTTATTTTTCTAGCCAACTAGGTTATTGATGAAATCTCATGTAGCAATATTTAAGAGTGATTGTTGCATCGGTGTTGCATGTTGAAAAGGTGTTGAGTGTGCTCTTATGTGTGTATGTGCAAAATATCATTCTATTACAAATAGAGTGTGAAGAAGGTCAGCGAAGTATGAAATAGTTTGTGAAGGAGTTTTTTGTGCTTAATTGGAACTATAATTAGGCTTGTGGAGAAGCTATTCTTTCAGTTCATACCCTTCGGATTTTAATCCTATTCTATATTGTTGGGTAGTGAGCCCCTTTTGTATTTGAATAGTGAGCTCTAGGCAGTGTGCCTGAATGCATGTTCATTTCCCTTATTATTTCTCTTTATACTTTTAACAGGGTATAATCTTGTGGATTAACATCCACCATGGTTTTTCCCCTAACAGGGTTTCCACGTAAAAATATTGGTGTTCTTTGTCCCTCTGATGTGTTAATTGCTTATGGTTAATTTCTTATTCATCAGATATGAGATTAAGTTAAGTTTGAAAAGTTTATTATTCTATGACAACTGATTCACCCCCCCTCTCAGTTGTATGTCCTCATTTTTCCAACACAACATTGACATGATAGTAGACATGATAGTAAGGTATGAGATGTTATCCCTTATGGATGGAATTTTAGGATATAATCAAATTAGGATTGCAACTGAAGACCAACCTAAAACAACTTTCACATGTCCTTGGGGAACGTATTATTGGAATGTCATGCCCTTCAGACTCAAAAACATTGAGCAACCTATCAACGAGCTATGACCACTATTTTTCATGACCTTGTACACACTCTTATGGAGGATTATGCCAATGACCTTATTTCTAAATCACTAACAAGGGCAGATCATTAACAAGTTTTAGACAAGATATTTCAAAGGCTAGAAGAGTATAAAGTGAGACTAAATCCAAAGAAATGTGTGTTTGGAGTGAAATCAGAAAAGCTTTTGGGTTACATCATCTCTAGACAAGGCATTGAAGTGGATCCATCCAAGGTAAAATCCATCATGGACATGCCTTGGAACCAAGTAATCTCAATCAACTAAGAACACTACAAGGGAGAATGCAATCCATTAGAAGATTCATAGTGCAGTTAGCAGATAAGACACATCCATTTCAACATTTACTTAGAAAAGGAATACCCTTTGTATGGACAAGTAAATGCCAAGAATCCTTTCAACTGATTAAGGATTATCTACTCACATCGCTAGTTTTAATGCTACCTATTGAGGGACGACCATTGATTCTCTATATTTCAGCAACCCATTCATCACTCAGAGCATTGCTTGCACAAAATGATGATGAAGGTCATGAAAGGGAAGTATACTATATTATTCGGACTTTGGTAGGTTATGAGCTTAACTACAGTATCATTGAACATGCTTGTCTTGCAGTAGTATTTGCTACTCAAAAACTAAGGAACTATATTCTAAACCATCAAACAATGTTGGTTGTGAAGATAGATCCTCTAAAATATCTTCTAAGCAGAGAAACATTAATAGGGCGACTATCCAAATGGGTAATGATACCTAGTGAGTATGACATCTTGTACGTAGAGAGAAAAGCTATCAAGGGAAAAGTCATTGCTGATCAATTGGTCAATGCACCGATACAAGTAGATCACCCTTTAGTGGTAGATTTTCTTAATGATTTTATATTCACCATTGACACAAGCACAGCATGGAAACTATACTTTGACGGGTCCCATATGAATCATGGCTCAGGGGTTGGTATCCTGTTTATCACACCACAGGGTGATTGTATCCCTAAGTCATTCAAGATTGCCTTTCCATGTACCAACAACATAGCAGAATATGAAGCTCTTGTGATAGGATTATGCATGGCATTCAAATGGAAGATCAAGAACCTATAGGTTTATGGTGATTCTCAACTAGTAATCCGATAGGTAAATGATGATTATGAGACTAAGGATGAAAATTTTGCTCCCTACAAATGCATGGCAGATAGTTTCAAGGAGTACTTTGACAAGGTTGACTTTCATCAAATACCTCATGTTCTAAATAGGGCAGTAGACGCCATGGCTACTATTGCTTCACTCCTTGACATACCAAGCAATGTGCCTAAGTTTGAGTTTTTGGTAGAACAACTTTTGGTCCCTGCCTATGACATCCTAGATTTGCAGATGGTGTGTGATATTATTGGTCCCAATTCCCCATGGTATAAAGATATCTATGACTACCTCCATGCCAAAATCATACCCCTTGACCTTTCTAATAACCAACGTAGGACATTCCTTTGCAAGTCAACCAAGTACACCATCATCGGAGAAACCCTGTATAGACGTGCCTTAGATAATACCCTACTGAGATGTCTCAATACTGACGAAGCACAAGCGACCTTGAATTATGAGACTGGGTTACTATTGGCCTACCATGGAAAATGACTCATAATTCTTTGTTAAGAAATGTCTTCAATGTCAGGTACACAGAGACTTGATACATGCACCTGCACAGGAGCTCCATCCCATAACGTCACCATGGCCCTTTGCACAATGGGGACTCCACCTCATAGGTAAGATACATCCCACATCATTCAATAGTCATAAGTTCATCATTACTACCACTGAGTATTTTACAAAGTGGATTGAGTCTATTCCCATTACCTACATCGTCGACACATAGATCTCTAAGTTTATCTTGAACTATATCATCTGTCGATATGGTGTTCCTTAATCCATTATCACAAATAATGGTCATCCATTCAAAAACTAAGAAGTCTGTCATCTCTGTGAATAGTTCCATATCCAACATCATTTTTCCACCCTATATTACCCACAAGGTAACGACCAAGCAGAGGCATCTAATAAAACTATCATGAGAATCCTCAAAAAGATTGTCAATGATGCTGGCCAGGATTGACATTTACAACTTAATCTAGCCTCATGGGCTTACCGCACAAGCATCTGTACTCCCACTAGTGCCACACCATATTCCCTAGTATTTGGTTCTAAGGCCATCTTACTTATCGAGGTTGAGATTCCTTCCCTAAGGGTATCTTTGAAAGTGCACATTGATGATGAAGAGTACCAAGTTTCAAGACTACATGAGCTAGAATTCCTAGATGAACAAAGAAAAAATGCATTAGATCATCTCCAAGCATATCATAATCGTCTTTGTCATAGCTACAATAGAAAGGTTTTGAATAGAAACTTTGACATTAGTGACCTGGTCTTAATGGAGAATCCTAAGAATCAAGCTGAAAGAGAAAAACCAGGAAAGTTTGAACCTAACTGGTTAGGACCCTACATTATCACAGAAGCCTTTGGATCAGGATCATATCAACTCTCTACTCCTGAAGGAGAACCATTTTCATCACCTATCAACAGTCTTCATCTAAATAAGTTCTACTTATAGCTTTTGAAAGCCTTGTCTTATAAAAAATACAAAAAAATACAAAAAATAAAAAAAATCGTTACCTAGGTGAAAACCTGGCAAACAAGCATCTTGGTAACATCAAAAAAATAGTAAAGAGAAATAAGTCATCCAATAGTGAAAACCACTTCAGTGGTGCTTTGGATAAGTACCATGGTGAAAACCTAGGAAATAGGCACCATGTGTAGTTGACTCTTCTCCTTTGTCTATTATTATTCTAATCTGACTTACCTATACATATCACTTATCCCTGTACATATCACCTATCCCTATATATATTATCTATCCCTATACATATCACCTATCATTTCCATCTATTTTTTGTACATAACATTCATAATAAATAGTAGTCCCTCCCATAACTTGGAACAATTGACATCAAGTGCATTTCATATCCCCCATTCTATCTTATTCATAATCAATTGGTCTTATACTCGACTGGGGGCAACCACTTGACTTGTATCATATTTGGTTCTTACATTGGCTATCCTTAAGACGTAAAACCTTCGAAAATCCAAAAACATTACAAAATGTCCTAAGAAAAATCCAAAAACATCATAAAACTTCAAAAAGACAAAAAAATCAAAACATGTCAAAAATCCAAAATCCAAAAAAAAAAACAAAGTTAGAGTTAGTCGCACTTGTCAGTCTTTGGTAATTTTTTGAACTATGTTGCCTCTACAACTAGACGTAGGCAAGGCCATCTGTCGATGTACCCCCAAGGCATTAGGTCATTCCTTTTAGTTTTGTCTGTATAAAATCATGATTCAATACATTTGTCTATATGACAAGGTCATTGGTTGTTTAGAACTACAAGGTCTCTGCATGTATAACGTAGACAAGGCCATCAATCAATGAGCCCTCGAGGCTGCACTAGGTCAGTCCATTAGGGTTTGTCACATACACTACCACACACGTCAAATATCTTCATACAAATCAAGCTTTTTATAGTTAGTATTGTCAGTCAAAGTCTAGTCGAACTACGAGATCTCTATGTGTATAACGTCAGCAAGGCCATCAATTGATGAGCCCCTGAGGCCGCACTATGTCAGTCCTTTAGGGTTCATCGTCACACATAGTCAACTGTTAGCACATCATATCAAGTCACGCATCAACAAGATCAACAAATCAGCAATCTTATCAAGTCAAATCAAACAAATTTCCAAAGCAACAAAAAAAATCAACTTATGTCTGCTACAGGATGTGTCCTTCCTGAAAACAAATATCAACAAAACAATCAACCTATGTCTTATACAGAATGAGTCCTTCCTAAATACAGGCACTAGCAAACAATCAATAAGGCCTCATACAGGTTATCACATCAACGAAATTAGACTCAACATCTTATACGATACATGTCTTTTTGAAACCAAGCTTTTGTCATGCCTTATACATATAGTCATAACATCGAAACCAGACTCGACGTCTTATCCGGTATGTGTCTCTCCTAAAATCAGGCTTTTTCAACCAATCATCTTATCAATCAAAACAATCAAACAAACAGATCAAGTCTTGGAAAATATTTTATTGGCTTTTTGACTTTATGGCTTATTTATCTTATCATTTCATTTGACTTTATGATTGAAATCTTGTTACTAGCTTTCTCAAGGATGTCCCGTGAAGGATTTAGAGAAGCAACGTTGTATTAGTATTCCATTTTCTTTGACTGTTGTTTGTTGACTTTCTTTTAATTGTGGATTTTGAGTCATGTTACTAGTTTCCTCAAGGATGTCCCATGAAGCATTTAGAGGAGCAATGATGTCTCATGACTCGTCTTTTATTTGTTTATTGTCTATGGTTTGTCTTGACAAAAAGATTGGGGCAATTGTGCCCTTAGTATGAGATAAGACAATCCTTGTATGTGACTGTTTGTTGTTAGTAGGTGGATGACCTTGCACACCTTGATCTATGCCATATCATGGTGTTTGTCTCCATTTGTATTAGTTACCACCCAATGATGATAAAGTGCAAAGTTTTTTGTGATCTAAAAAACTATCGAAGATTGCTAATACTAACATCAAAGTCTTTTATTATTCATCTTCTTTTTGCACTAACATTTCTTCTTTCTTGCATTATGATGGAGTCCTGTGACATAAAAATATAAAGCATCCTGCATATGCATTCATGTTAGAAACATCATGTAAAAATCATACATATATCTTGCATTTTTGAAAACACAAAAAACATAGGCATCTATCATATCTAAGACATCATGGCATAATAAGCATTCATCATCGTAGATTACATAACAAAAGCATTACATGTACATAACAAGCGTAAATGTATGCATCACATTACATCCATCATCATCAAATGTATAACATCACATGTAGATACCATTGTATATATAAACATCACATTGCATCTCATAATCATAAATTGCATACATAACATCCATTAATACCATAAGAAATCAATGCATACATCATCATATAGAATAAAAATCACATCATAAGCTGTATAAACACATCATAAGGTACATATGGTCATCCATAACATAGGCATATCATGTAGAACATGTGCATAAATAAAAGACTAGATAATCATACATAGAATTGTATATCATGAGAATCGTCGCCAAAATCATATATAGATATATATCGCTCAAAAAATGTCACATCACAATGTCATAATGTATCAATAAATATGAAGCTTGCAGGCTCTATGATTAGAATACAATGTCTCAATAAATATCAATACATGTCCCTATCCAAAACTCCCACTACTACCATGAGCAGAATGTGAAGGTGAATGATGAATAAATCCTGATGACTTGTGTCTGGAAGGAGGCTTGCCATATGGTCTAGATCTGTGAGGTCCCTCGAACCCCTCTGTACTCATTGTCCTATTGTGAGTCCTGTTCTAAGATCTTCCGCTACGTGCCTAAGAAAAACTAGGAGCCCATCTCTCAGGAGGAACCTATGCCTCATATAAGTCCCTGTAATATGAAGCCCTCTCCACATCTCTAATTAACTCCCATGCAAAAGAATCAACTAGCCCATTGCAAAGTGCTCTGATCTTTGTAAACTGCTGCTCAGCCTCCTGTCTTTGAGCTATAGTCTGGTCTCTATCCACATAGGCCTTGTCCCTCTCCATCTGTAGGGCATCCCACTCTAACATCAGTACCCTCATCCTCTCCTCTAGAGATCTACCTAGGCACGAGATTCTATTGTAACCATGACCAACATGACCCCTCATCCTCTCTCCGTCTTGTCTCAGAGTTCATGCTCTTGATCATCATCTTCTCCTCCTCCTCCCATCATCCATGGTCGGCCAATCGTTTTCCAGAGACCATCACTTCCTCCCTCACCACACTCACCTCCTCCTCCCCATCCCCCCTGCACTCCCTAGAATATCCTCCTCCTACATGCTCCTGCCACCAACCTCAACCTCCTCCCACCTATGGAGCATGGAAACACCCTCTCCTCCCTCTCCTCCTCATGGATGGGTGATAAATGAAGACCTCGCCTTCTCCTGACCACATCTCCCCCTCCCACCACCTCTCTGACCTCCTCCTCCTCCATCTCCACCATCACCTCTACCTCATGGCCCTATCCTGCGCCTCTCAACTAGAGTATCCTAGTCTGGATCCATCAATGGCACTAGCCTGTGAGTGGCCCACCAATGAACATGTGCCTCTGTCATACTTGGATCTACTACTTTGCCTCTCCAACCCCACTGTACTGGTTGTAAAGCATCAATATCTACCTTTGTAGTGGCCACTGGAATCTCAACTCCCCATAGAGTAACCTCTCTTGATGATTAGGCATACTCTGCTCGACCTCAAGGCTCATCCTGTACCTCACCAAACTGTCTCACTACCCTGTACGAAAAATGCCTCTCAATGATGTGCACGTGTGAAACTGTTCATCCACTCAGATACTATGTCTATCGGTAGTATGTCAAATGCCCGTCCTCATCCGACCATTGTGGGTAATCCATATATGGCCTCCAAATAAATTGAACCATCATTTTGATGGCATGTCTGAATATCCTGTATCACTAACATGATGCTGAGTGTTAGCCCCTGCATAACGGAAGGCATAAGGCAATCCCTGTTGAACCTCTACTATGACAGGCGGAAAATAGCTATGTCTTCCCACACCCATACCATTAGGAGCATGGTACCACAACTCATGGACTATGCCTCTCTATAGGAAATATCATGCAAGTGGAAATATAACATAGCTGATAAACAAGGGCCCCAAGCATAAACCACCCGCCTCTCTAACATCCCTACAAGCATCTCCCCCTATCCTATAGGGAATCCATGACCTTGGTAGTCAGGAAGAACTATACCTCCAATCAATGTACACAATAGACAATCTAATCTCCTATATCTTTGTGCCAACACATGCCATCTAATCTTGTAGTGGTCTATCCCCAGTTGTCTAATGTCCTGGTGGGGATAATATCTACACATCTTCGTGAATCCCCTCTGCATATCATACATGACCCTAGTCCCTCTAATAGGTAATCTCATAATCCTATACACATCCTCTAGAGTCACCATCGCCTCCCCAATAGATAGATGAAACGATGACGTCTCTAAATGCCACCGCTTGCACAACACAATCAATAGTCTCTGGTTTTCCCGAATAGTGGGCATGAATGTCACATGATGTAAAACCAAATGCCACATAAATCGTTTCTCCCTACTCCGCAAACTATCACAGAAGTCGAAAGTCAATGATCTCGACTCTCAGGTATATATAGGATCCAATACAACCTGCAATGGCATTATGCATGCCTCATGTCAGAATCAATAACCTATCATAGTCCAAAGTTCCAAAATTCTCTACCAATCAAATGCGTCATTTTATTTTCAAATGCATTGCAAAATATCACATGCATCATTTAAATTTGCAAATGCGTCTCAAATTTTCATATGCGTCACTCTAAAATGCAAATGCGTAACAATAAAGACATGCCCAATCAATAAACTATCAAAATGCAAATGCGTCTAAAAAATCATATGCGTTGCAGAAAACTATATGTGCTACAGTTAAATGCAAATGCGATGTAGAAGGACAAATGCATTGAAATTAAAAATAGATGCGTATATATTTTGAAAACCCTATGCTAAGTTAAAACGTAAGATAACAAATGTGTGATTTTGCATACACATGCGATGAACCCGCATGCATATGTGGTTTTCTACAAAAGTGACGCATTACAAAAACATGTAATAAATGCATTAAAAAGTGTGCAAATTCAAATTTCAAGAGCTGGTTTCAGACAACATACCAAGGGGCATGCATCTGCAGGTCACTTGAACATCCAGATGTGATAGGCACGATGATGCGAGTATGGAACTAGAGACATTGTTGCTAGGAATCCAGAGCAAAAATCTCAATTTTGTAAACTAGGAGGGTGAAAGTGAATCAGATTTTCACTCTTTTTCTATTTATACCTAGGGTTTTGGGTGGCATTTCCTCCAACCTTGTCTATTGGCTATGTAAACCTTCAACTTCTATCGACCTGTACACGTACCTAACACCTCGAAACTTATTTCTTTCAACTCCATTGCATTTTTGGCTATCAAATTGACTAACCAAGATCATTTCCAGATTTTTTGAAATTTTTCAAAAATTTGTCAATTTTCCCGAGGGGGCATACCTTCACCTGTTTCACACTGGGGCATGACTAGGGTATGTTTTTAATCGATTTTCCTTGACGCAATGCCGAAATGACATTGTATCAAAGAGGGGCAAAATGTAGACATTGAAATTTGGTCTAAGCCTGTGAATTCAATTTCTTCATAATTCATATTTTCATAGTCATGATTAAATAATGTTAATTATTTAATTATTCTCTAAAGTCCTTTATTTCTCTATTAATTAAATTTAAACTTAATTATTTAATTAATTCATATAGTCTTTATACAAAATCCTGATTAATTAAATAAACGTTCTTTATTTAATTACATCACTAATTAACTTTATCCTCTTTCTTAAATTAAATAAATTCTTATTTAATTTATCCTTATCATATTTTCTACTATAATTAAATAAATACTTTAATACTTTAATTATACATTTAACCTTTTCTTCACTCAATTAAATAAATCTTATTTATTTATTTAATCTCTAAATGTCGAATGTTGAATTAAATAAATCATTTAATTCATAAAAGTCTATTTTGGACATATTCCTCTATATTTAGATAATTGTCTAAGTTATCTAACTATTCATTCCCACTTGACTCGAGATCTATTTGAATCAGTCAGTTATCTCCTGATTTAATGTCCGAGTGTCTTTCATGAATAAACTCTCTGTCATAATCAGTCATTTATCTAGTTCTAACTCATATGCATGTACATACATATTAATTAAATATCTTTATTTAATTATTAATTTTATGTGTGCATTCAAACAGATTGTGTCCATTATTCTATCTTTATCTTTGTCATGCAAACATTATTCTTCTATTTTTGAATACCAAACTCGAAGATTAAATCATTATTTAATCTTTATCTCTATTCTTAGGTTTTATCACTCATGTTAGTACTAATAGTTATCATAATACATGTCAAATCCTTTAATCTGGATCATCTGTTTATCTTTCAATCTTGGCCTATCATTTGAAGAATCAATTTTCTATAAATTGATTTGTCTTTAATCATTTTACTCCTCCCGAAATTGTGTGACTTTTGGAGCATTTGTTAATCTATGATATTTTTCTATAATCACATCTATGAAGGCTATACTTGCACACTTACTAAAAATATGAGGGCAAGAATACCAGCACGGCGAAATGGAGAAGGACAACAGAGGTTATCCATGGAGTTACATCAATCTTTGGTGAGATTGTTTTATGTTTTAGCTATTTCCTTATGTTCTTTGTTGTTTAACTTTAGATTGCATTAGAGTTTGATTGCATTGTTGTTTGCTTTTAATCTTTCCTTTTTTCATGATGTTACAATCATCATAGTCTCCATTATTAGATTCATCATCAGAAATACTAACATCTTCTCTAACATAATAGCTTTTATAGATCATCTTACCTTTGTTTCATTTATTCTTATTGTTTACACTTCTATTTGGACATCTTGAAGCATATTGACCTATTTGTCCACAACTAAAACATTTGAAAGGTAATTTTCCTTTGTACTTACTGATGCCCTTTTTCATCCTTCTCACAAAGTTAGCTTCTACATCATCAAGATCATCCTAATCTGAATCTTCATTCTTCTCTATTTTTTAAGCCTTAAAAGTAGTCTCCACTTTCACACCAGTACTCAGACCAAAATATCTCATTTCAAATGCAGTTAGTGTACCATACAATTGATCTCTAGTGTAAGTATTGAATTTTTCAATTTTCTCAATAGCAAAAACTGTATGACTATAAGATTTAAAAAGAGTTATGAGAATTTTCCTTACCACTTTAGGCTCTTTGATCTATCCTCCAAGACCTCTGATTGCATTGAAAATTTCATCAACTCTCTACATGTATCTTGTGATATTTTCTTCTTTAGAAATTCGCAGGTTCTCAAATTGTGTTTTCAAAATTTTCACCTTAGCTTGTTTAACCTTATCATCTCCATAAATATTTTCTAGCTTATCCCAAATTTCTTTATCAATTTTCAAATCCATAAGTTTCACTAATTCAGAATTTCCAAGACTAATGAAAATAGAAAACCTAACTTTACCATTTGTTTCATAGGCCTTGATCACATCACTTGTGCTCGATCCATTTGCGAGTATAGTGTAATTATTCTTCATTTCTTATAAAACATCATATCCAAGGTAAACCAGATAGCCTTCCATCTTCACTTTCTAGAATGCATAGTCTATGTCATCTAACATAGATATCTCCTTCTTGTTCGCCATCCCAGATCCACATCAAGATGTTAAGATTTTCTCCAAGGAACCTTTCTCTGATACCAATTGTTGAATGAACAAGAAAATTGAGAGGGGGTGAATCAATTGTATCTTATCAAAACACCAAAACCCTCATTAACATTCAAATATGCAAGCATTCATTAAACCCTTAATCTCTTACATGAAGTTTTTACATGAAAATCAAATAATAGAAACTTAAACAACTCAACACCAAACAAAAGAATTATGAAATTTTCCTTCAAATTTCTCTTATAGGTATGTAATTTGAAGCCCCTCTCATGATTAAGAAGTCATTATTCTGCCTCAACTCCATTAGTAGATCCTACAAATGTAGGTAGCTAAAGTCACAACAACTCTCTAATTTGATCTCTCATGTCTTGTTGAGCTCCTGATAGCAACTCTACCTTAGGTTGAGGCTTCTTATGATGTGTTTGTGAAATAATAACTGACTCATCTACTACCTCCTCTACATACACTTCTTGAATGTGAGAAGTTCTATTGCTAGGCTCATTTGGAGTAGATGTGTGCTCCTCATCAACATAAGGAACCTAATCATCATGATGTACTCCCATGACTAGAAACAACCTCTCCTCAATGACCCCCACTAATTTTTCTAGTGCATGCAATATTTGGGGCCCTAAATCTAGCTAAAGTTGACGATGACTACCCTGTGAATGGTGGGAATCATAAGGGGCTTCATGAGAGCTTGCTCCACTTGAAGGATTGGAATGAGTGAGCACTCTCCCTAACCTATGTGACATCTAAGAATTTACAAAAAAAATATTAATCCTATAATAACAAAAACCCAAAGTTCCTAGTGTTGGAACCTTGCTTTGATCCCAAATGCCATCCCCACTTTTACACTATTGAATAAAAACACAACCAATTGTTTTAACATAACAAAATGAAATCAGATATAATTTAATGGATGACCTATGCACACCTGATGGAAACATGTTTACATTGCCATCATAAGCACATCATACAAAATGCAAAGAGAGGAATAATACAAATTTGGGTGTGAGATAACCCTTCTTCACACCCTCACAATGGTGGTCACCTATTAGGTTTAGGTGTCTAAGAAAGTGAATGTCAATAAATTACTTTGTATAAATCCCAAGGTTTAACAATATGGAAAAATGAGTGTTCAATCATCAAGTCTAACTAACAAAAGAAATGTGAATATTTTATAATTTAATTGGCAATAATTTGAAAATTTAAACTTTGTAAAAAATGAAATAATTAAATCACTAAATAGATTTAACCATAATTATGGATTATTAAATTGTCCACTAAATAAATAAAGCAAGGACATGATTTCTACAATTTATAATGGTTAATTATCAATAGTTAAATAATTATTAAAATTTTGAATAATTAAATTTCCTTAGATAAACAAATATCTATAATAACTAAATAAATTAAACCATCTATAATTATTTAAAGATTTTTTTTAATTTAATAAAATCTATAAAATTAATTGCACCATTTTAGTCTAAAAATACTTTATTTCCTTAAAATTTCACTAAGTTTTTTATTATTAGAGAATAATTTTTGAAGGGACTTGAAACCCTTTACAAGGAGGATTTGAAAGGACCTGAAACTTCAACAACAAAAAGCTACAAACAAATAAAACAAAGAAAATCAACAACCCAACAACAACAACCACCCAAGAAATTTACAAGACTAACCATGCTACATAAAATAGGTTTTGAAGGGAACCTAAAACCCTTTACAACCAGGTTTTAGCAAGGACCTTGAACCCATAACCGAACATAAACCCTACCTAAATTAGCTAAGCAACAACAAACTAGACACTGAACCAGAACATACCTGAACTAGCAGACCCTGAAATAGTCAGTCAACAACAAATAAGAAGCCCAACACCCACAAAAGGAACTTCACCAGCAACATCTGCTCCAAGCAGAAGCACACCATCAACCATAAGCAAGCCACAAAATCTCAATCCCATACCTCCAAGTAGAGGAGAAAAGATTGCATCAACAACTCCAACCACTCTAATTAGGGGGTAATAAACCCCCCCTCCAGATGAAGAAAGCTTGAAGAAACATCCCTCAACAACTTTTTCCAATAATTGTAACAACCAGGCATCAACAAACCAACTGCATAGAATAGCCAAAGATAAGCCAACATCAAAATCAACTCCCTAACATCCCCAAACAACCCAACAAGCCAACCCAAACTCCACCTCAATAAGAGAGGGCTCCCTTCTATAGGAAAAGATACC
>VDFB02056913.1:0-21170 GCA_007258455.2 Sequoia sempervirens
ATAACACTTGAATTTTTTCAATGGTATTTGCTTCCTAAAGGGTTTGAAATTTGATGATGATGTTGAATGTTTGTTTTCCAATGTTTAAATCCAAGAAAAGTGTTTTGATTCTGAGAACATGCACAACTCTATGGATATTGAGACAATATTTGTTGAATCCCCACTTGGATAAATCTTGCTACGCCTACTCTTAGCGGATGATTAGATGCTTGACCACACAGGCTCCCCTCCATGACACACACTTCTCAGGTTAGCCAAGCATTAGTACCCATGAAATTCCCATGGCATACTTCTCATCTCTACTAAAAGCCGTAAAAATGTGGGGCGGCTTTAGAATGACCGTTCTTGCACCAACAAATAGTTTAGGGATTTTGGTCTTTTTAGACAAAGAGTTCTAGTGTAGGCATTCTGTTCGTGGGGGATCATCCATGTAGTAAGAGACCATTTTTTCCCTTCTTGTCAGAACAATCCTCGTGATACTTGAACTTTCCTCAAGTACCCACACTTATATACCAATTGGAAGTCGCTTGGATTTAGCATGTTCCAGGTTGGGTCATTCCCTTGGGTGATTACTTTTTCCCATAAGGAAGTCCCTATAAAGATAAAAAAATGCAAGCAAGTACATCTGTAGTTCAACTGATCTTTTTTGAGAAACAAATAACACACATGATATACCTAACTCAAACTCGCAAGATTTTTTCAATTTTAAGAATCCCAAATTGAAGTGTGAAGGAAATCACTTATACAACTTAATATCACAAAAATCCTTTTGATTCTCAAGATTGTCATGAGGCACAAGAGAATCGCATACATCTTTTAGATGATATTACTTTGGATAAGTGATTACAAAACATAAATGCACATGTTCATTTTAATCCTTCAAAGAAAAAGTTGGATTCTTCTCAAAGCACCAAAAGGAAAAGTGAAAGTTGTTTGTTCAATTGTTAAACCTTAGACAAAATCTAGTAAGTTTCCTAAGGTTCTTTTTAATCCTTTTTTATTATTCTTTTTAGAGCCCAAATGAAATTTTGTGAGTTCGAAAAGCGTGAAAGATAACAAATGCTTTAGAAGAGGGATTATAATTTCTCCTTGAAGTGTTTAAAAACACTCAATACAATGAAATGATGGTATCATGGAAGCCTTCATCTTTGCTTCCTCCCTTCACCTTTGATCAATCCTACCTACAAAAACTAGTTGAAACCAACTCCATCTATGCCACCTATAGATATGACATAGTTTGAAAAGATAAGCGATGCTATATGGCACCGCTAGGACTGACAGTGGCACTCTGTAGCAAAACTAGTGAGCACAAGTGCGACACTATTTTGGAAAACAATGCAGTTTAGAGTTTAGCTAACTGGTCATTTGGAAAATGAGTCAAGCGTCGTAGTTTAGAAATTCAAATTTCTAGGCATGAAGACCTCAACGACAGAGTTTGGAGTTTGCAGTGTTGTTGTATGGCACCGCTAGACTAGTAGCATCACTATATGGCATCATTGGACTGATAGCGTCATAGTTTCCTAAAGGCACAAAATGTCAAGAAAATAATAAAATTTTCTCAAAACACATGTTAATATCTTCAAATTGGTCCTCCTAGTGCCAAAATGTGAACCTCGATCCTAGACCTACACAAACAAAAAGAAAAAACACCAAATTAGTCCATTATGCAAGTTAGAAACAAGATTTCCCATGAAATTCATTTGGAATGCACAAAATAATCAATGTAAATGGAGACTATAAATGAAAAAAATAAAATCCTATCTAATGCAAGCAAACTCTTAATCCCATGGGGGAATTGGTGCCATTTTGATGTGGAAAATGGCCCTTTCCCAGTCCCTTGTAAGCTTTGTGATGACTTGATGTAGATTTGATGCTTCCTTAGAGAAATTTTTGTATAACCTAGCTATAAAACTTGAAAATGGATGAATAATGGATGAGCAAATTCAAAATATGAAGATTATGACTTTGCATGAAGTTGTGGATCCAAAATCCAAATGAGAGCCTCTTATTTATATATGAGAGTGATGGGGAATGAGGCAAAATGGATGAATGTGGGATAAAACACCAACCAATGACCAAGTGCCACTTGTTAACATGTGAGTGGACAAAGGTGGAGCACATTTTGGTCATTGTGCAATTAAATGCAATTAGGTGGAATTTCAAAATTGATGAAATGACATGTTGGAGGCAGGAGAAAATGAAGTTAATGCCACTTGGCTCAAGGCAAAAGGACATGTAAAAGGGTTAAATGCCTTGTTGGATGTACAAACCCTTTTGAAGGGATTTTTCAAATTTGGAGAATATTCCAACATTGATGCCTTTTCGAAAGTAATTGAATATTTAATAAATGATTTAAAATGATTTTCATGAGCAAGTTGCAAAAGCTAAAGGATTTAGGTGATTAAGATTAAGATTAATTGAAATTTGATTAATTTTTAAAGGAGATTTAGTTGATTTGACCATTTTGACTTAGATTTTTGGATTTATTTAAGTCAAAATGAGAGGAATATGATTTAAGATTTAATTAAATAATATTTTTATTTATTTAATTAAAGAGGGATGATGTTAGATTAAATCAAATAAAGATTAATTTATTTAATTTAATAGAATGAGTTTAGAGATTTAATCAAATAAAATGAATTATTTAATTAAATAGAAACTATCGGATTAATTAAATAAAATTGATTTATTTAATTAACAAGAGATGATGACTTAATTAGATAAACTTGATTTATTTAATTAAGGGATGAAATGTGATGAATTTAATCAAATAAAGATTATTCAATTAAGTGACTAGCAAAGGAGATTAAGGATGAAGTAGTGTTAGTAATCAAGATCAAGTGCATAGGACTAATCGGTACATTTTCTGTGTCCATAGTCCCATTCCTAGAACGAATTTGAAAAGCATGTGGGAGAGGTTTAGTGGTGTCTAGTAAAACAAAAAATGTAATCAGAGCTTCGATGTTGTCAAAAAAAGTCTTATCAAGCTTTATGAAGATACTCATTTGATTGCCCAAGATTTCTACTATTTGAAGATCTCTATATTCAAGTGGAAGAGCTGACATTTGCACCCAAAATGGCACAAAATTTATCATTGTATATGAAGGGTTAAATTTGGGGATCCAGGGCTGAATATATAGTCCCGCACTTTGCAAGAACCATGTCTTCGCTTTGAATACATCATCCCTTGTTTGCTTTAAGGAAAAAATAGCAATAAAAAACCCCTTACCCTTATCTATGTAATAACTTCATTAGCTTCCACCCATGGTCATCAACCCATTTAGTCAAAATATTTTTGGTAGGGTTAAGATTCAAAAACTTACCAATAATAGCTTTTTCACAAAGCTCCTTGATTTGGAAGTTGAAGTGTTCTTCTGAGAATGCCACCTGCATGATGCCTCCTAGGCTTTTTTGCTTTCTTGGGCCCTTGTGCATTACTTAGCTAGTAAGTTCACATCCTTTTGTTGTAGCTGAGGTCTCTAGTTCATGCCATTTTGTTGAAAGTAGGGTTGTGAGTTCTCCTTATTATGTCACTTGACAAGTTTTTGAGTGGGTTTTTGAAACTATAGTTTCCTTGGTAGAGGAGGATTAAAGGGGGCACTAGATGGAATTTTTTCGAGATGGATTTATGATTAGGAAAGGTTGCAAGGCCCTTCCCACCTTCTAATTTCTTTGAGAGAGTGCTTGTGGGCCTTCAACTTTTGAGTTGAACTAATTGTTGACGATAGAATACAGGCTTTTGCTAGCTCATAAAACCCTTTTCGCTATTCTGTATCCTTGGAGAAGGGCTTGCATAACCCCAACACTAGAATTGTCTTAGCTATTGATGATTTTATGTCTGGTATGTAGTCTTCTACCAAGCCCTACCATCTGAAAACCCTTTCCATGGTGCCTCTATGATAAAATTTTGAAAAATTCCCACTATGGGCATTTCATTCTCGAAGCTCTCCCATTGACTAGATTTGTGAATGTTAAAATATCAACAATAACATATTTAAAATTGTGTGAAAATAGGCTAGACAAGGGCAGTACCACCCTAGTCTAGACCTATTTTGGGCCTTTTTCTGCCATTAAACAAATATTAAATTATATTATTCCCAATATTTTTATTCTCCAAAAACAATAACAAAGCGACCCAAAAATTATAAGCATAATTAGGTTTAGGCACATAATGGGGAGCTAAACCAAATGTGAAATTGTTAGGGGTGACAATTTATGATGCTAAACTACCTTGCCTATATGCAAGGCTTTCTCATTGCATTATACACTCTTCTTTTTGTATATTGATAGAAATATTATTGTACTTATTTTGTTCAGTTGTGGAATTTTGTTTCATGCTCTTGATTTTGACATTCTTTGGGTCATCACGAGTCCTTTTTTCTTCACTCATACATTTTATTGTATTTGTATCATTTATCTTATGGAGAGGGGTTGGAATTTCCCATTGGGTTTCTCTCCTTTACTCCACTTTATGAAATATTTCTACATGAGTACCTATCATGGCCTTGTAGTTGAGACTCATTATTAGTGCATATGTTACTCCCTAATTTTCACTTAAGGGGGGTTGTTAGTGCAAATAGAGTCATTATCATACCTAGTTAGCTAATCACCTTTCTAGGATTGACCTATTCACACCTATGTTAAGTTTATTTAGGTTTTTTAGTTGTTGTGAACAAAACCCAATTTTTTTTTTCTATTTGATGTGGAGAAGATGAAAATTTGATGCAAAAATAAAATACCTTCAACAAAAAATGGCTACAAAAGTATGTGTGCATAAGTGTTTTAAAATAATAACTTACTAAAAATAAATAAGTAAATATCCAATTTTTAGAAGGTCTCTACAATGCTTCAATGATAGGGATGAAAGCTTGATCCACTAAAAAATTAAGAAAAAACTTGCAATTCAATGCTCTAATGCCGTGTTGGAGAATTCCAAAATCAAAGAGCTCAAATTGATAACCTTTCACAAGTAAAAATTTATGAACACAATATCATATTGATAGACATATTATTATTTTCATCATTTCACTTATGGAAGGTTATCAATTTGAGCTCCATGATCTTGAAATTCTCCAACATAAAATTATATTTCTCTCCTTTCACTCTTGTACGGTTGTTAATTGGTTATAACCCTAACCCTATAATGTGTATTGAGTTATGAGTAGTCAACTTGTGTCTTGTTTAACTTTTAAAAGTTATACAACTATGATAATAATATTATATATGTATTAAGGTCATCCTATAAGTTATAATTGTGTATCCAAGTTAGCTATGGTATATATAGGGGCCAATTGATAGCTATTATCATCATGTGAAGTATTGTGTTATTTTTGAATAATATTAGTGGTGTCCCCTTGAAGTGAAATACTATTATCAATTAATTGTAAAATATTTCCTATTATTATTATTGGGAAAAAAATTTCATTACAAGTGACATCATAGCATGATTTTGGCACTATGAAGGTAAGGCATATTTTTCAATTTTGGAGGTCATTTTGGGAAGTTCACATATCTCATATTTGGTGAATTTTTCTCAAGTTTTTGAGGGATTTTTAAATACATATTGAAGCATCTACAATCCAAGTTTTAAAAGAAAATTAAAGTATAATTAGATAATTTATTGTATAATTAGGGTTTTGCCAAATTTATTTGAGAAACACATATCTCTCAATTCTAGATGATTTATTTCTTAAGTTTGGAGGTTACTTCTATAATACATTAATGTTTCTACAATTTGAAATTTAAATGAATTATAGTAGAAATAAGTGATTTATTGTAGAATTAGGGTTTATAACAAATTAACTCTTAGTATGTAGTCTTCTTCCAAGCCTTTCCATTTGGAAACCCTCGCCATGGCGCCTCTGTGAAATAAAATTTTGAAAAAATCCCATTAGGAGTGTTTTATGCTTGGATCTCTCCCATTGACTAGATTTGTGAATGTTAAAATGTTGACAATAACATATTCAAAATTGGGGCAAAATAGGCTAGACAGGGGTAGTACCACCTTAGGCCAGACCTATTTTGGAGTTTTTGCTATCATTAAATGAATATTAAATATTAATTCCTAGTTTTATTTTATTTTCTAAAAATAATAACAAAATAGCCCAAAAATTATGAGCATAATTAGGTTCAGGTACATAAGGGGGAGCTAAACTTGGTTTGAAATTGTTAGTGGTGACAATTTATGATGCTACACTACCTTGCCTATATATGCAAGTCTTTCTCATTGTATTATACACTCTTCTTTTTATATATTGATAGATATACTATTGTGTTTATTTTGTTCACTTGTGGAAGTTTGTTTCATGCTCTTGATTTTGACATTCTTTGGGTTATCACAAGTCCTATTTTCTTCACTTGTACATTTTACTATATTTTCATAATTTCTCTTTTGGAGAGGGGTTGAAATTTCTCATTGGTTTTTTCTCCTTTACTCCACTTTATGATGTATTTTTACATGAGTACTTAACATGGCCTTGTAGTTGGGACTCATTATTAGTGCATACATTACTCCCTAAGTTGTAGCTAAGGGGGATTTTTAGTGTAAATATTCATTATCATACCTAGTTAGCTTACCACCCTTCTAGGATTTACCTATTCACACCTAGCTTAAGTTTAATTTTTTTTTAGTTGTTATGAATAACCTAGAAATAATTTTTTGTCTAATGTGTAGAAGATACAAATTTAATGCAAAAATAAAATACCGTCAAGAAAAAATGACTACAAAAGTATTAATGAGGTAGTGTTTTATAATAATAACTTATTAAAAATAAACAAGTCAATACCTAATTATTAGAATTTATTTACAATGCTTCAATGATAGCTTGCTAAAAGCTTGATCCACTAAAAAATCAAGAAAAAACTATTGCAATTCAATGCTTTGATACCATGTTGGAGAATTCCAAGACCAAAGAGCTCAAATTGATAATCTTTCACAAGTAAAAATTTATGAACACGATATCATATTGGTAGACATACTATTATTTTCAACATTTCACTTGTGGAAGGTTATCAATTTGAGCTCTATGATCTTGGTATTATCTAACATAAAAGACCTAAGATTAATAATTATATTTCTCTCTTTTCACTCTTGTAAGGTTGTTAATTAGTTATGACCCTAACCCTATAATGTGTATTGAGTTATGAGTAGTCAACTTGTGGTTTGTTTAACTTTTAAAAGTTCTATAACTATTATAATAATAGTATATATGTATTAAGGTAATCCTATGAGTTATAATTGTTTATCCAAGTTAGCTATGGTATATATATAGGGGCTAGTTGATAGCTATTATCACCATGTGAAGTATTGTGTTCTTTTTGAATAATATTGGAAGTACCCCCTTGAAGTGGAATATTATTATCAATTAATTGTAAAATATTTCCTATTATTATTATTGGGAAAATAATTTCATTACAAGTGGCATCAGAGAATGATTTTCGCACTATGGAGGTAAGGCATATTTTTCAATTTTGGAGGTCATTTTGGGAAGTTCACATATCTCATATTTTGGTGATTTTTTCTCGAGTTTTGGAGGGTTTTTTAAGAACATATTGAAGCATCTACAATCCAAAATTTAAAGAAATTAAAGTATAATTAGGTAATTTATTGTATAATTAGGGTTTTTTTTTTATCAGTATGTAGTCTTCTTCCAAGCCCTTCCATCTAGAAACCCTCGCCATGGCACCTGGGTGAAATAAAATTTTGGAAAATTCCCATTAGGAGTGTTTCATGCTTGGAGCTCTCCCATTGACCAGATTTGTGAATGTTAAAATGTTGACAATAACATATTCAAAATTGGGCCAAAATAGGCTAGACAAGGGCAATACCACCTTAGTCCAAACCTATTTTGGGGCTTTTGCTATCATCAAATGAATATTAAATATTAATTCCCAATTTTATTTTTATTTTCCAAAAATAATAACAAAACAACCCAAAAGTTATGAGCATAATTTGGTTAGGTACATAAGGGGAGCTAAATCTAGTGTGAAATTGTTAGGGGTGACAATTTATGATGAGGAGCAAACCGAGACGGGAAATGATACAAAACTAGAAATTGATTATTATTTATAATGAAACTTCCTTACATCTGGAGGGATCACAAATCCTCACGCAATACATGCAAGCTACAGAAAATTACAAAAAAATTACAGTATTTTCCCCTTCCACAGCATGCAAACTCTTTCCCCAAAAAGCTACCAAAAATTAGAAATCTTGCCCATAAATAGAGCTCCTTTCCAAATTGGAGCCAAAACAACATTCAAATTTGGAGTTTGGTGGTTTAGGCCCAAATTTCAAATTTAAATTCACACTGATAGAAAAATTAGCACATTTCTAAAAATGCACCAACTTCCGCTAGCCATAACTTTTAATCCGACCGTCAGATTTTCAATGATAATACCTTTTCGGAAAGCTCTTTTGGAAAGATGATGTGGCACAAAGTGGGCCTATGACTAACTACTTTTGGATTTTACACAGAATTTTGGGTATAAGACCTCTAAGAGGGCCTCAAATTTAGCCCGAATATTTTTAATTTCTAAGGGGTCTCCATAAGTACAAAAACATCTAGAAACAACCAACGGAAATTAAAATCTTTCTTTTTGGGTGATGTGGGATTATCATACACCACTAGATGCTCCTACATCATTTTATGATGCTACACTACCTTGCCTATATATGCAAGGCTTTCTCATTGTATTATACACTTCTTTTTATATATTGATAGACATACTATTGTGTTTATTTTGTTCACTTGTGGAAGCTTGTTTTATGCTCTTGATTTTGACATTCTTTGGGTCATCATGAGTCCTTCTATTTTCTTCACTTGTACATTTTATTGTATTTGCATCATTTCTCTTTTGGAGAGGGGGTGATATTTTCCACTGGGTTTTTCTCCTTTACTCCACTTTATGAGATATTTTTACATGAGTACCTAACATGGCCTTGTAGTTGAGACTCATTATTAGTGCATACATTACTCCTTAATTTGCACTTAAGGGGGGTTGTTAGTGCAAATAGAGTCATTATCATACCTAGTTAGCTAACCACCTTTCTATGATTGACCTATTCACACCTATCTTAAGTTTACTAAGGTTTCTTTAGTTGTTGTGAACAAAACCTAAAAATCATTTTTTTGATTGATGATGAGAAGATGCAAATATGTTGCAAAAATAAAATACCTTCAACAAAAAATGAGTAGACAAAAGTATGCATGCGTAGTGTTTTAAAATAATAACTTATTAAAAATAAACAAATCAATACCTAATTTTTAGAATGTCTTTACAATGCTTCAATGATATGGCTAAAATCTTGATCCACTAAAAAATCAAGAAAAAACTAGTGCAATTCAATGCTCTGATACCATGTTGGAGAATGCCAAGACCAAAGAGCTCAAATTGATAATCTTTCACAAGTAAAAATTTATGAACACAATATCATATTGATAGACATACTATTATTTTCATCATTTCACTTGTGGAAGGTTATCAATTCGAGCTCTATGATCTTGGCATTATCCAACATAAAAGACCTAAGATTAATAATTATATTTCTCTCCTTTCACTCTTGTAAGGTTGTTAATTGGTTATGACCCTAACTAACCCTATAATGTGTATTGGGTTATGAGTAGTCAACTTGTGGCTTGTTTAACTTTTAAAAGTTATATAACTATTATAGTAATATCATATATGTATTAAGGTCATCCTATGAGTTATAATTGTGTATCCAAGTTAGCTATGGTATATATAGGGGCCAATTGATAGCTATTATCAACATGTGAAGTATTGTGTTCTTTTTGAATAATATTGGAGGTACCCCCTTGAAGTGGAATATTATTATCAATTAATTGCAAAATATTTCTTATTATTGGGAAAAAAAATTCATTAAAGTGACATCAGAGCATGATTTTGGCACTATGAAGGTAAGGCATATTTTTCAATTTTGGAGGTCATTTTGGGAAGTTCACATATCTCATATTTTGGTGAATTCTTCTCAAGTTTTGGAGGGTTTTATAAGTACACATTGAAGCATTACATTACAAGTTTTAAAGGAAAATTAAAGTATAATTAGGGTTTTTCCAAATTTATTTGGGAAGCACATATCTCTCAAATCTAGATGATTTATTTCTTGAGTTTGGAGGGTACTTCTATGATACTTAGAAGTTTCTACAATTTGAAATTTATAGGAATTATAGTTGAAATAAGTGATTTATTATAAAATTAGGGTTTATAACAAATTAGCTAATTTCAAATCATGCCAATCTAGTAAAATATATTGGCAATAATATTTACCCTTTACGTCATTGGGATAATTACCTTTGAATCAACTAATATATTATTAATTATTATAAAATATCATTAAAAGAACAATTAATTTATTTATTTATTAATAATTCTTTACTTAATATTTTATAAAACTAATTTATTTAATTATTTATTTTCTTTTAATTAACCACTATACCTTTTTAATTTTATAATCCTATTTAAATGTCATAATTTGATCAAAACATTTATCGACCAGAATAAATCAAATGCACTCAAAGTCCAACAATACTTGACCTCACAATGAGTTGAAATGCATTACAAAGCCAACGCAAATGGAGGGCACTACATCCTCCCCCCCTTAGGCTTCGACTTACTCCTGGAAGTCGAACTCAAGCATAAACATGCTACATAACAATATCAATTATCATAAGCACATCAACACCATAAATTAAAACATCAATTAAACATCATCAAGTAAGCAACGAAAATTAAACAAACCAAAATAAGGAAATGATACCAAAATGATAATAGTGACGATGTTGCAACCAAACTAATTTTCCAAACACTAGGACAAACGATGAACTAGGTTGGGGAAACTTTCTTGTTAGTTCCTATTTTTCCACGTCAATCCCATTGGGTGTATATAATGCTCGCCTTGTCCTGACAAAGCAGGTGGAATCGAGACTTAACTCCTACAATCCTGCATGCAAACAAACGTTGTGCACAATACATATATATCAAAAAAAGACATCGTGAGAGGAACTCCCAGCATAGTAGGGCACTCGTGAGCGAGTGATACCACACTGTTCCTCCCACTAAACCACATATAATAGTCAAAACAATTCTAGTAACTTGTAAACAGTCTGCTTCTTATTAGTTAAGCAATATTTGCATAAGGATGCTAACCATAAACCTAATTCATATACTATATCAAAATGAATTACCACTTGAAATTATAGGTATTGATACCTACATATTACAATTGCATTACCTTCATTGCTATGTTTCTGAAGCCAAGTTCCTGTAAATCAAAAGCTACCATAGAACATTGCACATTAGTACCAATAATTCAAGTTGCATTTTAACCTCAGGATACTATTTTCTACTAAAAATCTTAGAATAATTATCCACAAAACCTTACATTTTCATTAAAACTCATAATTTTCACACAAAGAACTTCGCATTAACCGTTATTCAACACCAAATCTCACATCAATTTCAATAAAAAGGATAACATTTTACACCTTCACGCATTCAAGAAAACATAATTCATCACCAAGGACCACAAAATTGGTGCATTCCACACACACACGCGGACATATTCCCACACACATAAAACATACATCACACTAAACTCAAGGGTCCATAGCGATCCCCATAGGAAGAATACCCAAGGCATTGGCGCACTACACCAAGGGTCCTATCCTTTCCCATCGGGCCTCAGATCATCGACCGACACACCCAACGTAAGAAATCTCGTTCGCCAAATAATGACAATGTAAACGCGGAAACTCAAGACGACGGGTCTGCGCTGTGTTGCTATAGTGAGCACGTGATAGTACCCAAGCAGCATGAACCTATACTGGATAATAATGTTGTAACTTCCACCGTGCGTAAACCCCAAAGGACAACAACACAATAATTACAACACAATTTTATTTTTTATTAAAGAAAACATAGCATACATGTAATACACATTAAGTCGTAACATGAATTTCATTTAAGTAAATTCACTAACACATACATCCTTTGGGGTACACGAAGAGTCATTACGCAACTTAGATCCATACAACAACAATAAAGAATAAAATCCAAAAATATAATCCATAACAAAGTAAACATTAACAAATATAACACATACATGATGATCAATAATAAGAAACCATCTATGTACATAAATACATGATTAATTCAACACCCTAAATAACAACCACCATGGCCAATCTCCGCACAAGGTTTAACGTTACATTACATTACAGTACAATGTTTAAGAAGTACAATGATACAAAAGTGTTTCCAACCATGAACGGAAACCATACAACAAGAATCATGATACAAATGAATAGATGAATACACAGTATCAAACTGGCTCCAAGATAGATACAACTCTGGAGTCGCCGCAACAACACCAATCCACACCTCTCAATCCTCGACTGGGGACCCAATGGGGTGCTTGGCACGTTCCACCCGACCATGTGAGTCCGAAGACCCACCCCCCATGCTAGGAGCTAACAAGAAAGAGACCTCAACCAAGAACATCCAATCAGGGCACCACAAAACTCAACAACATACAAAGGTATCATAACACTCAAGAATTATAATGACATAATCAACCACATCCAAGAGTCAACATAATAACTCAAAGTCATAAATCTCATCTCATAAATCAAAGCAATGACTAGTAAACAAGTAACCAAAGGAAGATCATAAAACACTTCCAAATCAAGCCGAATAAATAAACATAATACAATTTTCAAATTGCAGTTAACCAACACAATAACATCATATCACAGTACCATAAGAGTACAAGGTCGAAACTCAAATTATCAACAAGATTTATACAAGACCATAGAATACACCATAGATAAAATAGGGTAAAACCATAAATCATCTCAAATAACTATGATCCATCAGTTCAAGACAAAGACCCACTTCGAGAGGATTCCCAAAGAAGCAACATAAGAAGGAGTGTTAGAGGAGAGTGTCATCGCATGGCTTAACATGGATTCTCCAGACTACCACTATCGCAAGGTGCCACCTCCATCTACTGACGAATTATCCAGACAATCTGAGTGCTAGGAGCCACCTCCATCTATGGTTATCCAGACTACCTATCTCAAGGTGTCGCCCCATAGGGTTGCTCATGCGGAATCGTTAATCTTTCATGAAGACAAGGTAACGATCTTGCCAACCATGGCCTTCTCAATCCCCTTTAGCCTGTGATAGCACTAAACGGAGGACGAGGCATCAATTATCTTTTTAATGTGATTCTACCCACCCCCTAATTAATTATTTAATTTTATCACTTATTAAATTCACTCTAATGAGGACTATCCTGCACCCTTTGTGCACCAACCACCCACTTAGAGCCACTCTCTCTCTCTAGACACTCAAAACATAAAAACCAAAATCCAAGGGTTGTACAACATAACAAGAACATTATATCACGACAGAGCAGCATGCAAGGCATTACCCATCTCGCCATAAATACATAAGCACAATCTCAACGATTCATGTACAACCCTTCCAAATCATGAAACCAAAACACTTGCCACAACAAGGCACATAAAAAGGAGGAACATTAACCAACAATAAACATAAACCTCTGGAAGATTCTCAAAAAGTTTACACTAGGGTTTCCCCATGAAAATATGACAACAATAAAAGCAAAACCTTGAAGAACCAAATGCGATTAAAATATAATGAGAGAATACATCAAAATAAGATCAACAACTCCATTAAACAACATCAACAACTTCGATACGAACTAAATCAAAAATCCAAGGGAAACCTCTATTTTCTCCTCTCGGAATACCCATAACTCAAAGAACTTTTCAATTTGACTCATCAACAACTCAAGCAGAACCGTCAATCATTACAAAGATAACATTAACCAAATTGCCACTTAGGTAGAGAGCAAAAAAAAACATATAGAAATGTAAGTTAAATGAGAGAAAGTCCCTAACTCAAAATCAACTCACGAAAAGTCACATTGAAAGGATCTATCAAAACAATCCATAAATCCACTAATTCAAATATAATATATCCATTCATTCAATAAGAAGTAACTTGAAACCATCTAAAAAGAACATTATTTTAACGATCAATCATTTCCATCATTTAAGGATATCACAATATTGCAAAGTGAAGATATAATCTGATGTTATAAGCCATAAGACACTAATTCTCAAGCATACTCTTCCAAACACAAATTAAAACCATCATGAACAATAATACGGGTTCCCATTTTACACACATAATTCCATACAAGGAAACCATCAAACACATCAACCTTGAAGAACACTATCTTAAAACACTTACAATGAACAGGCCATCGAGACATCTCCATAAATATCCCATAAATAACACCCAACTTAAAACAATTAAATATCACTTAAACCAGTAATCAAAACACTTTGTTTAAAACACATTTACTCACACATTATAACCATAAAGACCTTCCTTTAATTTAAGCATTATTTCAACGTTCTTACCACTTATTTTAACATATCCGCTTAATTTAATTAAGAGAGTATTTACTACAAATAATTATATTTAAAATAACTATATCATCTATAAGATAACCAACTCCATTAACTGCTTAATACGAATCCTAATTATAACTTTAAAATGTAATACTAAGATGACAATTCTATAAATTACAACTTTATTATAATACTAAGGTGACGATACTAATGAATTATTTCACATAGTAGTTTTGATAAATAATTATCATTCATAGACTCATTAGATAACAAAGGGTAATTAAAACCATTTAACATTTAATCAGAAATCACTTCTTAAACACAATAAATTAACTAAGAAGGCCAAAAATATTCTTTCATTAAAACACTATATATATATATACACATATGTATCATTAAACTTAATTTACTTTAATTCACTTACTTGACTAAAACTTTATAAGAATAAGTACCTATTTATTCCAAATAAAAGAGGAAGATATCTATTACTCCAAAGCTACCCATAAAAATACTAAATATTGTCAATACAAGAATCTATGTGTCCCTCACATAATTAATACCCAATCTATATCTAAATATTTATACTTGAAAGAGAAATTATAAATCAGCTAATTGAAAGAGGGAACAATACCAAACTAGAGCTCATTAATTATTTCTTTATTTATTTATTTAATTATCTCTTGGAATAATTATACAGTCATGAATTCAGACTTGTCAAATATCTCATAAACTAAAGAAGTTTTCTAACACACTTGGAATTCATAGGTTCCTTATTACATTCATTTATTTACTCATAATTTATAGAAGCTTTTCAAAGCTTATAGATAACATGTCAATGGAGGTGAAATAAACCTTTCCTTTCTAATGGTTATCAGATTGATGACTGTTATTTTATAATTGTGTAATACCAATAAACTGTGCTTTTAAAATATTAACAATGCTAGCCTGTCTAAAATTTAACCCAACCCTAGCAATGACGACTACTCTTTATTGGTTACATTTTCAAATACACCAGCTAAACACTAATAATAATCAAAACTTAACATTATTGGATTTTCAGTTATCATGTGATCTAGATTATTTATATCCATTATATAAGAGAATTTAAATTTGAAGCAGCGTATTTTCCACGTCCAAAATCCTGGAAATGTTAATAATACAGTCTACCTATCACGCTAAGATTACTATCTTGACAAAGCCACAGTAACTGGTCATCGGAACATCACAAGACAAGAGGCATGATTCTATCTTTTCTAATGAGAGAGATGGATCGTCTTCCAAAAGCATTTAAGATAGGATGGATCTGGAGCGGATGGGATTTAGCAAGACTAGGAGTTTCTCATATTCCTTTCACATAGTTCGCCTTAGACTCTCATTATAACACTACCCTCGTCCATTGCCCCAGAGATTATTTAAACGTTTAAACTTCCTATTATATTCAGGTATGACAGCTGAGACAGGTTGGTATGAAATCAGAGAGTTTATTTAAATCTATACACCTTTCCAAATTTAATTGCACTGCAGCCACAGGTTGTCAAAGAAACCAGAGAGACTATTTAATTTACTACACTTTTGCAAGTCTAACGTTGCAGCTGTGATGGCTTTGCCAATGGTTTCAGGGATATTTTACAAATTTAGATTACCAGACTATGTGAAGGAGCTCATCTAAGCACTGATCCAATAACATCAATGTAACACCCCTCCATTTTGGATATTGGGGCGGCACTGCTTTCTTGGTAATGTTTGATTATGCTTGATGTGACGGTGAACTTAGTGATTGTTTGATTATGAACTGTTTGGTGATGCGCATGTTATATCATGATGTGACGATTGTGTCTGAACATGCTTTGACTTTGGAGCTTGATTACTTGTGATCGTGTTTGATTAAATGATGTGGAAGCTATATGTTGATGTGATGTTCTTTTATTTTGATGTTATCCTTATGGCATGATTTAGAATAACTTAGAAGATATCTAATTAAATGATGTTTTATGTTATTGAGCATATTTTCGATGTTAGATATGTCAGTTAATGTTACTATATTGGTGAAAGGGGCGGATTGTATCACTCGCTTGAGAGCGCCCTACAATTATGGGATTTCCCCTCTTCACGGTGTGTTTGATCATAATATACATATATATTTTGCACGTTTGGCATGTTCTTTGTTGCAGGTTGTAGGTACACGACATCGACTCCACCTGGCTTCACAGGTGTGAGCGTGTCCATTTACCAACGGTAATTGATTGGGAGATAGTAGCTAGGTTTTCCAAGCCAAGTCGTCACCCTAGTCATAGCGTGTTATGAGGTTGTCGTCGGGGTCAGTTGTTTTAACTTGGTCAGTTTCCCCTTGAGTGTTTATTTAATTTCAAGTTTAAAGTTTATTAAATGACTTGCGTAGTTTAATTGATGAGTAAATGTGTTTCGTTGCAAGGTTGAAATGTGCTTTATTTTATTGATTTATTTGATGAAATTAATAAAATGATGATTGGGTTATTAATTAATTAGATTAATAGTGGATATAGTCCAAAGGATGATTTAATCTATTTAGTTTCGATAATTATATGCAATTTATCTTGTTTGTCAATTGGATTTAAATTAATTAAATAATTCTTTAGTTACTATGGAATTGATTTATTTAATTAATTAGATTGAGTTATAAATTGATTTGGTTATTAATGAATAAATTTGAATAAAGGAATTATATTGTCTTTATTGAATATTTAGATTCAAATTACAAAGGAAAAAAAAGGAAATCACTTTTGAGAGTTGATTTAAATGAAAATTATGAATTTTACATGAGAATTATATTTGGAATTTAAAAGTGTTTTAAAAATTTTAAAAAATAGAAAAGCCTTTTAATGAATTAAAATGAGGAAATGGGCTTTTGAATTAAAAAATTTAGGTAGTGGGAATTTTAGGGTTTTCTTGGACCAAAATTGAAAAAAAACCCTATTTTGAAAGAAATGGCTCATAAATTTTTTTTTTGGATGCTTGCAATTTGGAGAAATTTGGTGGGCTATGGCTTTGCTTGAAATTTTGAAGGAGATGGAGGCTTGGTGAGAGTTGGATTCAAAAGGAAGGATTGGAGAAGGTTTCAAATTGTGGAGCAAAATCAAGTTTTTTTTTTTCCTTATTCTTTTGTTCATTTTGAAATAGATGAAACCCTTCATGCTTGTTAGGAAATCTTGGATATGTGGTTGAAAATCCAACAAAACCCATAAAATCCATCTTTTATTTTGTCTTAAATCTGTCTTCTTGGCCTTTTCTCATAAAAATTTGCCCAAATCTGTGAATGAAATTGGGTGTATATTTATATATATACATACTTATATCATATGTATATATATATATCTTCTGTTTTGATCTGGTCTAACTCATCAAAAATAAAACCAGGGAAGGTCGTTTCTCTCTAAAACGAAATTTTTTCTTTTATAAAAATAAAATTTAAATTTAAATTTATTGGGGGTTTTGGTTCGCTGGGCACTGCCCAGGCCGCGCCCCTCACCATGGGAGGCGCTTCCTGTGAAGGCAGCGCCAGCGCTGCCTTCACCAGGCAGCGGCCCCATGAGGAGGGGCGGGGCTGCATAGCAGTCCCAGCAGGGCCGAGCCCCTGTCCTGGGGTTGCGTAGCAGCAGGGGTAGCGCCCCTTTTTCTTTTCTTAAAAGAAATAAAAGATTTTTATTTAATCTTTTTTTTGTGTGTATTTAGATTTTTTTTAAAAATATTTTATTTTATATGTTATTTTAATATATATAAATATTGTATATATATTTTGTAATATTATAATATTATATATATCTGATATATATAATAATATTATAATATGGTATATATATAATATGTATATATTATTAAATAGATCTATATATATTTAATATTTTAATTTAAACAAATTTTGTTATAGGGGAATATTAAAATGGAATAGTAAATTGGGTATTTTTTTTTAAAACGAAGCATTTAAAGAATATTTATATAGTTATGGGATGATTTATTAAAATATAAATTTTCTTAATGGGTTGATTTTACCGTCAATAGAAATTAAACGAGGTTCTTTTAATTAATCAATGTTATTTAAATTTTGCCTTAATCGGAAACTCATGGAGTTGTAAAATGGGAGTTCAAAATTTATATTTAAATAATTTATGTATATGCAAATAAAATGATATTGTATTTGTCATAATGTTAAATAGTAAAAATAAATTTTAAAAAGGATATTCTAGAGGAAATGTGTCTAGCGAACGAGCAAAGGTTTTAATTAAAATATTGATTTGGATTTGGTCAAATTATTTATCTTTAATGAAATATAGATTAAGTGACTTGAATAAGTGTTTATTTATTTAAATATCCCGATTATGAAGATAATTGGTAAATAGAGAGTTAATGATTGACTTAATTCAATCGAATGACCTTATTTATTAAAAACATTTGAATACGGAATTTAGGTATGGAACTAAGAGATAATGAAATATTTATTTTTAATCAGTTATTTTAATTATCAAAAGTTTGATTTAGTTATAAGTTAGTTTGATTTTTACGGATAATCGTGGCAAATGAGATTAAAGGGGTAGATTTAAATATAGATAACTGGAAGATGATTTTGATTCGAAATAGAAGCAAAAGTAGATTTTATATTCAAATGGAATATCTAGAACATTGAATTTTGCATAGTCAATGATTTATTTAAAGGGTAGAGTCTAGATAATCGAATGCTTTTCTTTTAAAGATTGATTTTTAATAAGGTATGAGATTGGGAAACGAAATATAAAGAAATGTTATAGATGCTTAAATGTCATCAGTGTGATTGAAGTATTAAGTTAATTTGTCGGAAAGTATTCGTATTCAAGTAGAGATGAGATTTAGTTGATTTATTAATGTGAACTGAAAGAAAGACTGATTTATTTGATCTAAATGACTCCTTATCAAATTGTTCTAAATATAGGATACAAATGAGAAAACTTAGAAGTACCGAAGGATTTAATGAATCATTTAAGATTGAGTTGTTGATTTATTGCTAGGTCGAAATAAAGAGTAATTTATTTAATCCAATGCTTTATAAAACAAATGGATTTAATTATGATATATGATTGTGAGATGTAGAGTTATTAATTGGATTGATTACAATTCAATGTTGTTATTTATTGAAATGTTTGGATTTTAGAATATGGTTGTGTGGTTTAGAGTAAATGATCTATTCTTTGAATATTTCTTTATCGTAAAATGAAATGGGTTCGATTGATTGGATAAATGCAAGTCATGTAAACTGTGTTTGACTGGATTTAGGAAATCCGAACATTAGTTTACTTCACTGTCTGGAATGCTTGTAGTGTTCAGTGTTCGTCCTCAATGTTGGGAGAATAGAGTCAATGTTGAAGTCTTCCAGATAGGAGTTCATGTATTGGTTTGGGATTGTGGTACGTGAGTCAATTTTGATGTGCCATGGGAAAATGTGCATGTGACACCATGTCATTTCACCCAGTTTTCACGTTCGGGTTTTGTGATTTGTACCTCCTTTGAAAGGAGTGGGTTTCTATAATTGGTTTCCTCCTATGTTTGGAATGGGTTTGTTCTTTGCTTTCCTCTAGTGTGTGGATAGGGTTTTAACCTTGTTTTCCTCTAGTGTTTGGAGTGAGTTTTCTTGTTTTGTGCCTCCTTGGATTAGAGAGGTCGTGTTATCTGGTCACCTTTTGTGATTATGACCATGTGTGTTGTCTTAGGAGAGTGGCTTGCAAATGGGCGCCGGCGCACAAAGTGGCACCAGGATAACCCTTTTGCAAGTTGGTTAATTTAGTGATAACTAAATAAACTTTTAGAAGCTTAGGTTGCATCAAACATTAAACAAGATAATTTGTGCCTCGCTCATGGACCCAAGGGCTAGTTCGAGACTTGGGATGAGACGGGAAGGCCTGGAATGGCAAGATCATTTATCTCATCTTCACAAGAGGTATTTGGTTCCGCATGAGTAAGCATGGGTGCCGAGAATGCGGTAGAGGCTACCAGGACAACCCGTGGAATGGGGGCCGGGGCCTAGGAAGATTCCCATAGGATATCCCTTGACGAGCTATGCGATGACACTCTTCTTAAGTCAGCAGTTTGTACTTGTTATTTGTGACACTCTTGATCTATTCCTTAACTGGAAGCATTGTAACCTTTGTCAATGTTGTGTGAGTCGTACCTAGAGTTGAACGTATGACCGTTCAGTCTTGTGATGAGGCCTTGTATTTATTTTGTTTCAGCTTTGTGTGACCCGTGTCTAGTGGTAGATGTCCTTGGGTAGGAATTCCTGGTTACTATCTCCTAGCATGGAGGGAGTGGAACCTTTTGGATTCCACGTGGTCGGGTGGTGTGCTTCTTAAATCCGTTGGTTCTTCTTCATGTTCGTGTGATCGTGTTTTCCAATTGGAGAGCTCGTGGGAATCAGATCCTTCTCACACTTCATTCTTTAAGCTCTTATTGTATTTTATTACCCCTCATTTGTTATCGAGGTGGAATTTGTAAAGTGTAATCATGACTTTTGGATTTACCTCATTCGGGGAATGAGTGTTGTAATCTTATTGTTTAAATATTGTTAATGGAAATCTTTTGGTATTTCTTATCCTTCGTTGTAAGTTATCTTGTATGGAATGTATGTTGTCTCTTTTCCTTAAGTGTTTAATGTTTTGGTTTCAGTTATTGTTAATTGTTGTTTGGGTTTTTAAGTAATCTTTG
>VDFB02056914.1:0-11591 GCA_007258455.2 Sequoia sempervirens
AAAGTTGTTGTGGCCACTTTTTGGTCCCTCATATTTTTGCATTTAGCCCATGTTTTGATCCCAAATTTTATCTTGGTACATCTTTTCATATCCACACAAATAAGAGTTCAAGTTTTACATGCCACCAATTTTTACATGCATCTAAGAAATATCTCACAAGATGAATATCCAAAATCACCAGATTGTGTACCACTTTAAGACTGTGATGATGATAATGATAGTGTCTAAACCATAACACATATGGAGATGATGTAGCATATATTTTCAAAAAAACACAAGTTAAAACTTACATTGAAACACATCAATATCACATCCATAAAGAATTAATAAAATCAAGAACTTGACTACTAAGTAATTTCAATATTGAACAGTTAAGAACACAAGAACCTCCTCTTGAAAATAATGATGAATATTGGGAAGTACATAAAAATGAAACTACTCATGAGAATTATAGAACTAAAGAAAAGATCAAAGGGATATACTTTATTGCAAATTTCCATCATGATTCCCATGCAAAGACTTCTAAATATACCAACCATGTTTTTAATGTCCTCCTTGGTCCATATAAACAACCTCAATCATCTAAACCTTTGGTTGGTCAATAATTAAAGAATATTAATGATACCCTTAAAGTCTTAAATTGAGTTCCCCTTCCACTATTGAATATAGGTTTGAAGAAATATGTACCTATCCCTTCAAAAGTTTAATTATAGAAACATCTTTTCATCCATGCCTTGAAATACTCAAATTTGATAAATACAAAGGAAAATATGTCCAAGGAGTCATATCCATGAATTTTACATCACTTACCATGAGGTGTCCTATAATGATGATTATCTATGTCTCCTCTTCCTTAAGAGCCCTGGATTGGTTTACCCATTTGTAGATGAGTAAAGGGACAAGAAACACATCTCTCAAAATCATAAAGAATTTTATATAAAAAAATTCATATAATTTTGAATACAAAAAAAAAGTGCTTGATATTTGCAATGCAAAAATAAATATAGTGAGAGATTTTCTACTTCCCTTCAATGATGGAAAATCCTGGGTAGTGGGATTCCATGACCTATACTTGAGAAAAGACATGTACAAATTTTTGTTACAATTCTTAATGCTAAAATTACCTTCTATTTACAAATACATTACATATCCACCTTTGACAAGATCAGTGAAAAATATGTTCAAACTAAGAAGACATTAATTACCAATGTGCTAATCAATTTTTTTTACTAAGGATACCCAAATCAATCACCAAAATGAGAAGCCCAAAATATTTTAAAAAATAAAAATACAGTCAATGATGACATCCATGATACCAAACATATACAAATAGTTCAAAACACAAATAAACTTGTATTGCTTGCAGACCACCTAAAAAGGAAAACAAGAAATGTATACAAACTTGCATTCAAACCCTTGGAGAATTTATTCAAGAAAATATTACAAGTAAACAAGGTCAACTTCCCACTTACTAAGTTTTATGATGATGATAAACCAAAACCTATGTAGTCTAAAGACCACAAATACTATGAATACCACCAAGTCAAATGCCATACAAATAATAAATTCATGAAACTTAAATATTACATCCAATATTTGATAGATCAAGGCGACATTGAAGTTGAAGGTGCACCAAAATATTTTCCTAACATAGACATAGGAATATATCAAACCCATTTTAAGCATGATTAGGGTCAAGCCTCTAGCAAAAAAAACTCAATACATGATAACCATACACATAATATGGGCTCCCATAAATCCTATTGTGACAATAATTTTTCCATGAGCTATATTGAGAAATTCCCATAGCACATAAAAAAATCATGATAATAACCCCATTGTGCCATGATGATACAATAAGTTATGATCACTATCTTAGGAGACCCTTCACCTACTCCCACAAATAGATTTAATATTAAATAACTTGAGAAGACTCCAGCAAATGTTTCCATCTTGAAACTTCTCAAATCATCATGCATTCACCAAGACATATTGGATAAAGTATTGAAAGAGTTGGGTTTTCTAAACAACATTAATTCTTCTTGATTCCTAGAACTCATCACACATCTTAATTTTGATCATTGTATCACCTTTAGTCTTGAAGACATGGCATCTATTGACCCTTTCCATTAATATTTTCTTGATATCAAAGCCTTTATTTTTAAACATAAGGTCAATTATGTACTTATAAATAATGGATCTGGACTAAACCTCTACATCTTATGACTTGTTAAACTCTTGGGATAAATTAGAGGTGTTATAAATCCTTACAATCACAATTAAATATAATGATAATGTAGAAAGGGAGATCACTGACACCATCAATCTTCCCCTCTTGGTTGGACCTAATATCTATTACACCCTTTGTCAGATTGTCAATCTTGATCTACCATATAATATCCTCCTTGGCCTCCCATGGATGCACTAGGCCATTTTAACCATAATGTCTCCAACTTTTTCATGAAGGCATTGAAGTCACGATTCTTGAAGATCAAAATCCCTTCCAATACTATAAAAGGTTGGATGGTTGATGCCAAAAATTAAACCAAAATATCATCACTAAAGTTGTAGAGCCAACATCTCAACCAAATTCCTCTTATATTGATTCCAATGATATACTATCCACCTCACCCAAGTCGCCTCTATATCATTGACAAAGGGTGTGGTGAGTATGAAATCCAAGAGGGCTTCTATATCGATAAAATTCTATTGTCACTTAAATCCTATGGTCATCTTAAAATATAATTGAAGCAAAGGTGACAGACCTTGCAATATGTATCTACAACTTTAATCAAACATGGCTTTTGTTGTCACATGAAATTACACCCCGCTGAGCACTAATCCCAGTATTCTAATGACACAATGGAAATGCCCTCAAGGTGTGGGACCTTTGTGCATATGAGGTCAAATCTCTAGAGAAGTCCGACTTCCTTTTCAATCCCAATGCAATGTGTTGGTCCAACCCGACACATGAGATCCTACCACTAATAGATCACGAGGAAAAAGGGAGAAGGAGAACATGAAAATGAGAGGGAGGTGATACACCAAAATAGAAAGGTCACTTCTTCCTAACCAAAATTGCACAACACATTGTTAAAGAGGGGCAAGGGGACTTTCAAAAATCTCTATTTGGTTGATTTTTAGAGGCATACGCCAAGGCGTTGGAAGGAAAGAGGATTTCACAACCAACAATTGTAAACCATTTAATCACAAACATACATGCATGAAAATATAAGAAAAACTCAGGTATGAAGGTAATGACTTACACAAAAACCAAAGAGATGAGAAGAGGAAAAATTGAACGATTCCATTAATGTGGAGGAAAAAATCTAATCTTTACAATGGAAAAGATGCAAAATGCAAGTCTGCAAAAGAAAAACCCCAGAGGATCTAGAGGAAGAAGAACACTAAAGAATGAATAACTTTTTTCCCTTTATAGATCAGGCATAACTAAGAAACAAAAAACCCAACCCTAACCCTAACCAGGGTTAGCAATGAAGCCTGTGGCATGCAAACCTGAGCCATCCATGAAAATCATGACCTAGGGCATAGATCTGCCAAGAAGTCAACAAAGAGTAATAAATGGGCATGGGCGCCCATGAAATCCACTTGTAGAAGGCATGGAGTAGTTAGAGAAAGCATTAAAGTCATCCTTGAAGCCCAAGAATTAGATCTGGGTGCTCAAAAGTCAAATCAAGCCTAAAAAATGTCGCCTACAAAACACACCAAACGCAGGAAGGTCGGGGCATCTAGACCGAAAAGAAGCCTTTACAAGCCTAGAAAAATGGCTACAAGCCCCGAAAATGATTTTGTCGGGGGTTAGGCATCAACCTATTTGATGTCAAGCATCGGCCTTACCGCGTATCGCATGCCAAAGGAAAGATATCTGAAATACAATAACCGTCAAAGGAATCGAACTGGATCCCGTCAGATCAAAGTCAGGCGGATAAGAATCCTCGATAAAGAGTAAAATAAAGAGGATAGAAGAATATCTCACGGCTCATTTCCAGTTCGGTCTAAAACACTCGGTGAAATCAAACTGAAATCGGACAAACTATCAAAATCGGTCATCATAAAGTAATCAATAAAAGATCAAAGACAAAGAGAATAAAAGGAGAATTAAATGGAAGAAAGGAGGAGGATTAATTAAGAATTAAAAGGTAAGGCGAAAATAAAACAGAAGAAACGAAGGAAGGGGAAGCGATGGAGAAAGCATGAAGTAAGCAAGTAAGAGACAAGTTGAAACCCCAAAAATCTAGGACTTAGCCAAAATTTAGGAATCTTTAAGTAGAAAACTCATGCAAGATGGCCCGTGGGGAATCTATTAGATTGGTTATAAATGATGGGACATCAAAGGGTGACATTAAATGACAACAATTTTCTCTTTGATGAATAAATTGATTCCTCAAATGAGTCATGGTTATGCACTAAAAGAAATGCCTCATGTTTCAAGCCTAATGACTATCTAGTGTCCAATACAATATGTGAGAATATGAATTATAAAGATAAAGGCCCAAGGCCACATGAAAAAAAGAATTTAGTATCTTATCCCCTTTCCTTAGATAATAGAGAAGTAGGGATTAGGATATATACCTTGGTATGAATCTCTCAATAATCTTAGTGACTCTTTGTAAATTGTTGATGATGCTTCATCTAATATTAATTGTGTTAAAACTATTACTTTCTATGACCCTTATGAAGGAACAGAAAAATATTTTGATGATGCTTCATCTAATGTTAATTGTGTTAAAACTATTACTTTCGATGACCCTTATGAAGAGCTTTCCAATAAAAATATATTTCAAGATAATTCCACTTTCACCATAAGCCTTGACTTGTAATAACCTAACCACATTGACTGGGACCAACATGACCATATACCATTAGATGAAGTCTAAAATTATGAGGCTCTCTTTGAACTACTCGGTGCCATATACCATCTTCCTCTAAGAGACCAAAACAGAGTTTTAACATTGATCTTCATAATTCAACATATTTTGGGGAACAAGCAAAGTCATTTTCTCTATATAATAGACATTCATCTAAGAAATCAAAATCTAAAATAACCATTCAGGATTTAGAGGATGAATTGTTTAAGGAGGAACTCCCCCTTCCCATTGATCTATAGAGGTTATAGGATGTATCAAATCTCTTAGTTGAATATGCTATTGATATAAACTTGGGAATTGGCCAAGATCAAAAGTTAACACAAATTACTACTAGAATGAACTTTGAAGAACAATAGGTTCATCAAGATCTCCTCTCAAAGTTTTTGATGAGTTCACCTAGTCCTATGTAGACATTCTAGGCTTAGATTATTCTCACATTGTTCATTGCTTGGTAGTCAAGCTAGATTCTAATTTGGTCAAGAGAAAGTTCCACAAAATGCACCCAAAGATTTCTCTATTGGTTAAAGAACTTTAGAAACTATTGGATTTCAACTTCATTAAGCTTATTGAATACTAAAACTAGATCTCCATTATTGTACTAGTTTGAAAGAATATGAAATCCATCCATAGTCCATTTGTACTTGTTATTGCTCCATTATCCATTTATTAGTTAATTATTTCATGCAAATAGTTAGTTCCCCCTAATTTTAACCTCTCCTCATTAGCTCTCCCAATCTTGGATCAAAGTTGACATCTAGATTGAATCTCAACCATCCATCTGATTCTCCTAAAATTTTATAAATCAAACATCTCATTCACTATTTTCATAAGAACTCTTTTATACATCCTGTAGACATCCAATTTGATCACTTCCATATGATCAAACGCGTCTCCTTATTCATCCGGTTGTTCATCCCCTATGTCAATATTAATTAAACCAGTTGTTTAATTAATACCCTGCATCTTGCATAAGGATCCTAAAGTATTTAATTTAATACTTTACCCCTCTTCCTCCTCTAAATTAAATAAATATACCCTTTTATTTAATTTAGTCATATTCCCCTTTTAAATTAAAATTCATTTTTAATTCCTCTTTTCTCTCTCATGGTCACATCCTCCAACTTTTGCAAGTTGGTCCCCTAATCCATCTTAATTACTTCATCTTCTTCTAATTAACTAGGGTTAGCATGTGCACACCCTTAACCATCATTAAGGTCACATCCTCCATAATTTCCAACTTGCTTCTAATGAGTCATTAGTCCCTCTAATTGAGTACTTGCACAACCTTAATCATTTGATTAGCCTAACCTAATCCTCATCCTATTTATGGCATATGTCCTTGAGTCAACCTTATTAAAGGCTTTCTCCTTTTGGACAAGGCACTCCACTTCCCCATGTGAATTTTTAATTCACCTTTTAATCCCTCAAGGCACCCAAAAGGAATTTTTAATTCCTTCACTTCTCCCCACATGTCCTTCACTTATTCTTTATTCTTTCCCATCTACCCATGAGAATATTTGAGGAATTTTTATTTCCTCACATGTCTTCTCACCCACATGGGGACAAGGACCTCCTTTATGAGGAGATCTTGTCCAATCCCAAGGTACTTTGTACCCCCCTCCATGCCATGTCCTTCTCCTTCCACCTCATGTCCACTTCACCTTTTAGGGCTAAATCACATGCCACATGTCAAGATGTGAGGGCTTGTGAGTTTTCAACTCACCTTAGCCCTACATCTTGATATTTGGTGGCTCAATCTTGACCCTCCATTTCTTCTAGGAATTCTCAAAAATCCTATAAATACCCCCTCTTTTCTCTCATTTTGGGAGATCATTTTGCTAGCCAAACTCTTGCAATTTTGTTTCTCAATCTACACTTAGCCATTTTCATGTTTTCATCCATTTTGCACTCATCCTCACAGCATCATTTAGCTTGCATCTACTTGCCATCCAAGGACATACACATCAAAGATCGAAGGGCCAACCAAAGGATCGATTCGACGCAAGGTATAAAGTTCTATTTTGTTGCTTTTATCTTGTTTTGTTTCCAACTTAGGCTAATCTTGAGGTGTAGGTTGTTTTAGTGTTTATTTGCACTCTTTTACTTGCTGCTCTTTTTCTAACGCTCACATTCAACCTATCACATTTACGGCATGCAGGTCGGGACTCACAAATAAGATTACATTTTCTTTCACATTTGCTATTTTTGCATTTCAAGGTCCGAGGGTTAGCCAAGTGGGCGGACTGTCACGACAAAGTGGCGGATCTATCTAGCGATTAGGCGGACACGTCACGGCAATTGTAAACTTGTCTTCAGCGTGGTGATTTTGTCGGCTTGGTGGCGGTTGTCCTCGTTGGCCGGACTGTCTAGCGATTAGGCGGACTACGTCCACTGAGAGTGGCGGATCTGTCCTAGCGAGTGGCGGACCTGTCCTCGAGAAGGTAAAAATTTCAAGTTTTTTCTGATTGTCTTTTGGTAAATTAGGCACACAGTTTAATTAAAGGGGTCAATAAACCTTGTTTGGCGTGTTTGGGAAGGCTATTTGATGTATCCAATCCCTTTACATTTGGTGATCACGGTGACAAGAAGCTGGCACCAAGTCCTTTTGAGGCCACCCTTTTTATATGATGGAAGGTTGCCGGGGATTTCATCACCCCAAGGGGCGATTCCAACCACGTGTACCGGCGGGGTATATAAAGGGGGGAGAGCAAAATTTGTACCTCAATCCAACCACGTTGTAATTGGAGAAGCGTCAGGATGACGTGAAGAGTTGGTTCGAGCCTTTAGTATCTCGCTAAGGTTCCTGACTCACGCTTGTAACGGGTTGGTGTTCACGGTTTGGGCCTCACGTACCGGGTGTATATCGAGGACTCCTTAGCAACCATGTGCATCCTAGAGTAGAAGACTTTTTCGACCATACCCATTTTTTACTAATCTTAGGGTTGTGCTATTTGAATTGTCTTTCTCGTGCAAAAACCAGTGATTATCAGTTTGGCCAAATCTTTTATGATTGCTATATTCTGGGTCCTTTGCCTTACCCATCCATCAAAACATCAATCTTAAACTTATCCTTTGGCGGACTTTGTCCACGTCTTTGTGGCCGGACGTCACGGTAGCCAGTGGCGGACGTCTAGTCGCGTTAGCGTTGTCCCTTATCGCTGGCGGACGTCACGTGGCGTGGCGGACACAGTCACCAACCTATGGCCGGACTTTTGTCCCTCGATGCGGTGGCGGGACGTCCTATTGCGTTAAGCGGCGAACGTCACATTGCGGTGGCTGTGCGGATACCATCCTGAATTTTGTGGCGGGATCTATCTATTGTAGTGGCCCGGACCTGTCCTAGTGCAGTGGCGGACCTGTCCTAATATTGTGGCAGACTTGAATTTTGACCAACCTATATTATCACTTGACACCCCTTGTCCCTCTGTTTCGAACATCGACACGATCATCCACCATCCTAAAACGAACATCTGAACGTCCATTCTGAGTCTCCATCCCTTCGTTCTAAGGGTCATTTAATCTTGAACACTCTTTTGCTTGGTGCAAGAGCCATTCATCTATCCTAAGATGCTCCCCATGCGTCCTAAATCCGCCTTCATATCCGATCTCTGTTGGTCCGTATAAACCCCATTGGAATAGTCATCCGCATTGACCTAGGTGTTCATCCCTAATCACAATCATCATAGCTAGCTTAGGATCGCTATCCGTCTTAAGTCAGTTATCATTTTTGACCCAATCAATCCGCTTCTATCTCAAGTCGGATTCGGTGTCGTTATCATACCTCCACCTTTCAATCAATACCTAGTGTTACCAAGGATCCTTCTTAAACTCAGTTGTGGATCTCGGTCTTCATCATCTTTATCATCACATCAATCCTAATCATCAGATCAATCCAATCCCCACATCATCAAATCTATCCAGATCAAAATCCAAAACCTGGACTAATCCAGTGTCATCAAATCAATCCACATCGGTCTAACCGATTGTCATCAATCAATCTCCCATCAAATCGAATCAATCTTTCATCATCAAGGTCTTTCTAATATCTTGATCCCTCTCATCATCTTGCATGCCCGTTCAGACCCGATCACAGGCAAAGAAAATGGCTGACCAACAAGCCCTGAATGCCCAATCAAGCAATCCTCAAGATCCCAATAACAAAATGAACATCCCTCATGATCCCCACAACAGTACCTCATCACAATCCAACGTGGATGGTCAAAACACGTCACCACCTGGGGAAGAAAACATGGCTGATCAACCTGAGCTCACATTCGAGGAACACTTCAGCAACCCTGTTAATGCACAAATGACAGAACGCCTTCTCGAAAGACATGGGGACAAAATCTTGGCTCACTTGATTGACAAAGGTGTCAAGATTCTGTCAGGTGTCGACTTATCCAAGTATGGCACCTCCACATCTAATGTACCCCAAGGTTCACATGACATCCCCAGTAGCTCGTATGTCCCCAACGTTCCTTCCGTAGAAGGTTGGCACCAACCTGAATTCGGCAACGTTGTCTTATATCCCATTGGAAATCCCACACATCCCACCATCTCGGTCATGGGAACACCCCAAACCATTGACCCCAATGATCCTTTTGCCTATGGCATGCCGCAAAACATCCCGCAACCGCAACCATTAATGCTACCGGCACCACTCCCCTCAAACCTGCCTCCTATCAACACTGGGGGCAACCCTTTCACCGCCTTGCCCCCACCTCCTGGGGCTAACAATCCTCCACCATCGTCATTCATACCCCAACAACTACCCCAATCTAACAATCCTCCACCATCGTCATTCATACCCCAACAACCGCCCCAATCTAACAATCCTCCACCATCGTCATTCATACCCCAACAACCGCCCCAATCTAACAATCCTCCACCATCATCATTCATATCCCCACAACCGTCCCAATCCAACATCCCTCCTTCATCGTCATTCGTAACTCAACAACCTCCCCAAGCCTATGCTCCCACTAGTGTGCAACAACCTCCCTCGCACAACATCTCAATCGCACCTCCGCCTCAACAACAACCATTGGTCAATCCCCTATTTTCAACACAACCATCACAACATCAACCACAAGGAAATCAACCTCGGCCTTCAGCCTCGACCATATCTCCATTCCTTGCGTCCATTTTACGCCCGCAAGTGCAACCACCACAAAACATCCCATCTCGCCCACCACAGCCGCCAACTGTGCATCAACAACCACCCCATTATTACAACTATTATAACCAGCAACAATATCAACAACAACCCTCCTATGTGGCATCGCAACAGTCATATCAACACCCCCAATATCCGCAAGCTAATCAACAACACCTCCTCCCTACTTCCCAACAATACGCCACCCATAACTACCTAACCAATCCATATCCCACCTCGCAACAACAACCTCTTTATCAACAAGGTCCCTTGGCGTATCAGCAGGGGATGCCACCTCCTCACCCATACGCCCATCTCCAAACATCATCTCAGAATCCACAATCATCCTATCATCAATACCCATCCAACACACCGGCCAATGCAAACATCCTAGAAATCAAAGCCGCTCTAAAAGATCTTCAGGCAGGGACTAGCAAACAATCGTTCAAGTTTGAAGATATATGCCCATATCCGTATGATCCCTCCATCTCATTGATTCCCTTCCCCAAACATTTTGAGATGCCAAAGTTTGACAAATATAAGGGGAACAAAGATCCTAAGGCCCACTTACAGGAGTTTTACTCCCAGTGTCAAGAAGTTATCCACAATGACAACTATCTCTTGCGTCTGTTCCCCCGGAGTCTGGCAAGCAACGCACTAGGGTGGTTCATGACTCTTGAAAAAGGATCTATAAAATCTTTTGCAGACCTGTCAGAAAAGTTTGTCTCCTACTTCTCCTTCAATTTGGAGAAAGATACCGATACCTTGGATCTTCTCAAAGAGAAACAACGTGAAGGGGAAACCTTTACTAGCTACCTCTAGAGGTGGCGTGCCCTAGCAAGCCGAATGAAAACCCCTTTGAAAGAAAAGGACATGGTCACCCTCTTCGTGGAGAACTCTCATCCCGACATGGCTCATAACTTCCGATTACATTGTGTCACCACTTTCGCGGAGGTGGTAGGGAAGGGACCCATCCTTGAGCACACCCTTGTTGCCAAGGGGCACGTCAAAATATATAATCAGGATAGGGAAAGGACATTCAATGACAAGCCACATTTTTGGAACAAGAACAAAAATGCAGTAAATGATGGTGTCACTGACACTAAACATGTCCATGTGGCCAACACATCCCAGAAACAACAACAATCCATACCTAATGCCATATCTGTACCGCAAGGGACACCCTGTCCTCCCCAACAGTCCAATCAAAATAACCAAGGGAACACTAAACGCCAGTATGCTCAACTAGGGGAACCCTTGAGTGTCGTCTTCAACAAACTGTTGCAAATCAGCTATTTGATCACGTACCCTGTCACCAAGCCACTCGACGAATCCAAACCTAAGCCCGCATGGTTTAGGGAAAATGAATATTGTGAGTTCCATAAAATCAAAGGACACTCTTTGAATAAGTGTCAAGGTTTGAAAAACTATGTACATGATCTCATAGATCGAGGTGACATCAAGGTTGACCCTAGTTAAGCTCCGTCGTCCAATGCTCAATTGCAGATCTATCAAAACGCCTTCCCGAACCATAACCAAGGCCCGAG
>VDFB02056917.1:0-36485 GCA_007258455.2 Sequoia sempervirens
AAGTTACCTCTTTGAAGATTATGGTCTTTCAATTTCCTCTACATAGCATGGGATGTGTGGAAAGAATGGAATAATAGACTCTTTAGAGACAAGGAAATGTTAGAGAACAATGTATTTGAAAAAACCTTCAAGTTAATTATTTCAAACTATAATATCATTCCTTAACAAGAGAATAAAAAAGAGGTTGTGGTATGCACTCAATATGATTTAAAGATAGCCAAGGAGTGGCAGATTAAAAATGATGTGTCCAGGGCTTCTAAACCTACAAAGAAAGATCGGGTAAGGGTGTGTTGGATTTTTCCTCCGTGTGGATGGTTTAAAGCTAATTTCGATTGGGCGGCGAAGGGAAACCCGAGGTTGGCTGGAAGTAGAGGTATGATTAGGGACTCTAATGGTAATTTTAAAGTGGTGGTGGCTATTCCCATTGGAGCTTAAACTAATCATGTGGTTGAAGCTATTGGATCCTTTCATGTGATTAAGTTGGTTATTAGCAGGAATATTAAATATTTATGGCTCAAAGGAGACTCTAAGAACATTATTGATTGCCTCCTAGGGAAGTCCCCTTTATCATGGTCTATCAAGAGTTAGATAGAAGAGGCTAATTCCCCCTTAGCTAATTTTTACAAAGTTAAAATAACTCATTCTTTTAGGGAAGCCAACAACGTGGCTGATTTATTTTCTAACAAAGGGATTAAATAATTAGAGCTGGTCACGTGACAGAACCACAGTGATCTTGGTGCTAACGTCAAGGCTTTAATTAATTATTATATCATGCATGGGAAAGCAAAAATTTATTTCGATGATGAAAGTGATTAGAACCAAGGACTTCAACATCATTAGATTTGATGGGGCCACTTATAATTTCTTAATTGGCAGTAAGAGGTGGTAAATTTTGTGGGTTCTCTGGTTTGGCAGCAGCATTTCATTTCAAACTGTTTGCTCTAGTACTGAGGTGCTTGTGAGTATGGGAGGAGAAAAGAAAAGGGTGGTGCTGAAAACCTACGAAATACATAAGAGGAATCTGAAGGTTTGGGAAAAAATTTAACATGGTGGGCTACTCTCGTTCATTGAGAAGCTTCATGGTCCTAAAATAAAGGCTACCAAGTACTTTGAGAAAAATTGGAAGAATTGGGAAATAAATATTTTGGTATGTAGGTGAAGGTGGACGAGAACCTCATTGAAGAGGTGACTGGCATGTCTACTGAGGGAATGAAATTCTTTCATGAAAGAAGGTTCTCTGATGAAATGGTTATTAGATTCCCCAAGAAAGAGAAAGAAAAGACTAAGCTGATAAAAGTCTACAATAGCTACTTTGAAGTGAATACAATTAAGTCGCTTTGGAGGAAGGTGCTCAGAATCATCATGGAATACATTACTTTGGACGGTAGATTCACCAAGGTTTATGGCTACCACTTCACCTTGCTTAACCATTTCTATCACAAGGTAAGGGTTTCTTTACCTTATTACTTGTAATGTTCCATGAACAATAGCCTAGAGGATCATATGAAGGATCCTAAGAAGTACCCTATTCTGCATATTGGCCTTATTAGGCTTATTTATGAACATTTTCAAAATATGCCAGCCTTGTCCAACCCTATCATGGCTTTGCCCTCAAATGATGAGGATACTAAGGATAATGTTTTGGGGGAAGGTAAGGAGCTTGACCCTGTGTGGATTGTTGAAAATCCCTTGACCCCAATTTATGGTAAGAAACCTTGGCAAGGTAATCCCCTACCCAAGAATCCAAGTGTTTTCAAAATCCCCAGCTGCTCTGTTTTGAAAGATAAAAACCCCAACCGCTCTAGTCAGAATGTAAAGCCCACTCAAACTGAGTCCCCTTCTAATAAACTAGTCTTTTACTCTGAGGATTCCCAGGAGGACTTTTTGGAGGCCCCTAATGCAAGCTAGAACTCTTACTTGTCCTGCCTTGCTTTGAACAAAGATAATAGGCCAAAATTCCCTAGAGACCTAAACCCTAAGGACCACTATTTTAAACTAGACCATGAGTTTCTTAGGGATATCCTAGCTATTGCAAGGAATGGTGTTGTGGATTACTTCAGAATAATGAAATGGGCCTTCCATGAAATTAAAGACCTTAATTTATGAAATAGAGCCCTCAATGGCAAGCTAGATGATTTGGAAGGTAAAGTTAGCTCCCTTATTACTGTAGAGTGTGGGAGGAAGGAGGATAGAATGAGAATGGAGGTTGAGGATAATGAAGGTAAATTCAAAATCTTAGAAGAGGAAATAGGTAAAATGAAAAATACTATGAAAACTACTATGGAGCATAATCATAGAATGGTCAAACATAATGCCATCATTATTAATGAAATGTCTGAGAAACTAGAGAATTCACATCAAGGTTCTCTAGTTGTGGATCTGGCTGTGGGTAAGGACAAGAACAATACTGAGGATGCAGGTATTTCTAAGCAGATGAGAGCCAGTATGAAGAGGAAGACTCCTCCTACGCCCTAGATGGTTTAGGTCTTGAAGAAGGGAACTCAGGAAATGCACAATCTTTAAGCTGAGGCTGCTAAAGCTCTTAGGTTCCTAGGTTAGTCGGGGGTTTCTTGCTGGTTTTTTTGGTGGCCCTTGTTGGCCTTAGGTTGGTGGCTGTTGTGTTTCTTAGGCTTTATTTTGTTGCAGTTTCTTTGTCTCTGGTGACTTTAATGCTTATTCCTTTTTCTGTAAACTTTGTGGTTTCGAGTCCCTGTAAAACCTATTTTTTCCTTTATCAAAAACATAGAATTTTATAAAATGTAGCCTCATTTTGACTATGTGCTAAATAGCTAGGTCCTCATGGGATTAATTCCACATGGTTAGTAAGCACCATATTACTATGTCAAAATACATCTCTAACATGATGATAAAAGTAGCAAGGATAAAATTTAAAGTAAATAAAAAATAAAACACCAAAGAGATAAGAATCTTGACATCTTATTCTTCTAAATAATTTTATTATATGTGGATTGATTTTAATTTTTAATATGAATATATTCATAGTCTAATATCTTATTCCATCTTATTATTTAATATTTTCTTATTTTTTTATTATGTACTCTTACATTAGGTTTTAAATCTATGTCAATATGTTGTATAGAAAGGAATTATTTTATTATACCATCTAGCATTGAATGCATCAATTAGTATTAGACCCTGCTTTGGGGGTCATTGAAGGATGAGTGGTAACTCCACACTAAAAATAGTGTGCAATGTTTCATTTTAGGTGATCTATAATAAAAGCTAATCATATAAGAAGATGAGATAGGAATAAAAGAGGATATTATGATGATCAACTGATTCACATGATGACAACTATACAATAAAAGGTAGATTCCCTTAATACCATAAAAATTGTTGAATATACATAGTTGAAGATGTTACTCATGATAAAGTATTAAATAATGAATTATACATATCTTGAAGATGCTTCGACCTATGATGATAATTTTTCTATGGAATTCTAGTGATAAAAGGAAGTAAACCAAGGATTGATTTCCCTTTATTCATGAATTTTATTCCGAAAGGTATACTATACAATCAATCATCTAGGTAAGTAATTTTAATTTTAATCCATGATAGATGGACTAAGATATTAATTTTTGAAGGTCAATGCACCCATATGGTAGGAATATCTATTATAAAAATAGATTAATAATAATGAGTTAAATACCTTTAAATAGGATTAAGCAATGTCGTAAATGAAGGGTAAGTTCTTTCCTTCCAATTGAAATTTAGATTTGTAATAAATATACAAGTTGTGTTTATTACGATACAATGAAGTTAGTGCAATATTGAATGGGTTGTATATCATAATGTAAGATAAGAGATATTGGGTTATAACAATAGAAAAAGAAAGGGGAAAAGTAGTGAGTGATGTTATTTTTAAGGTGACATTATAACATTAAAATATGAAAAAAAAAAGTTTATAATGAATAACTAACTTCCAATAAGGAAGTTAAAGTAAAATTAGGTTCTTCTGAATGGGTGTTTGAATATTGCACTATACAGGTCATTTTTAGCAAATGAAAATTTCAATAAAGGGTATAGCTGATTAAATTATGCTATAATGAAATAGAGATCTTTAATATCTCCAATTCAACAAATAGGATCTATTAAGTTCATTGATAAAAATTTATCATCTTAGAAAGTTAGGTTCTTAGATTAGGAATACAAAATGTCTATGTTAATAAGAAGGTTATTAGAGAGAGTTGTATATATTGACCAAGAACATTAACCAAACTATAACATATGATCATTACTATGATAAAGCATATTTGAATGATTTTTTTTAGATAATTTGGTTGTTCAAGTTGGAAGGATGAATATGAAATAAATTATAATAGATTCTTAAAGGGATTATTTTTGGATTTGGGTATTTTAATTCGACTATGGGATTTTAGCACCACTTTTGGCTAATATTAGCACATAATTATATGACTCCACTTTGATGGTTTCTTTCATTGGTTTTTCTATTTGTTGGATACTTGAAATATATCTTATATAGTGTATTTTATAAATAATTTTATTCTAATAGTATTACTCCAAATATAAGAGTTATGATTGACTCCAATGAAGGTATCATGCCAAGATTGTATTATAACCAATATTGTTATTTATTAATACATTAGTTTGAATCTTAGATGATGATATTTCTTAAAAAGGTGACCTAGGATACATATTTGTGTTATTATAAATAAAATTATTATGTTATTTATTTCCAATTAATTATCTCAAGTCATTTTTTATTTATATCTTTATAATCTTAGAAATTTATTACCCTAAGAATTTTGGATTATATATTCTTCTCACTTTGGTGTGTTAAAGTTAATTATCATAAATTCAAGATATTGGAACACGTATATTTGTTATGATCCTTGTGATTCTTGTATACTTTTTGAAATTTACTAAGTTTGAATTTTCTAGGATAGAAAAAACCACATAGATATATGCATAATGCGCTAGCATTCTGTGAAATTTTATTATTCTAGTGGTTTTATAAGTATTTCTTTCTGTCTTTCTGAAGGTGAATGTAATTGAATAGTTTATTCATCATCATGGAAGTGCATTTATACAAGAGAGTGGGAGTGGTTGAATGATTGGTTATATAATAGTTTAACTACCTGCTCAAACACCCAACTATATAATGTAATATAAATAATTATGTTAACATTCCCCTATTTATTACATTGTTCTTGAAACCAAAAAATCACTTTGCTAAAGGGCGCGCCCCTTTAAGGCTTAGATGAAAAAACTTGTTGATTACAAAATATATAAATATCTTTGTGAATATTTTCCTTGAAGAAACAAATCCTAAATTAGGTGGAACTCCATCAAGCTACCTTATGACCCTCAAAATGGTGTAGCTTCAAGATGAATTCCTCAATTCTTCCTCCCATGAGCTCTCAAAGCATAGATTCTTAAATTATTCAAGAACAATCCATATTGATCTCTCCAAACACATGGCTCCATAAGTATTTTTGATGACCCTTAGAAGGGTATAATTCTTGATCAGATTCTCATAATCTCACCAGAAAACCATCCATATTGATCTCTACATAGAACTCCTTACCTGTCTCCAAAAATCAAACTCAACACAATATATGTATTCTTCAAATATATCACAAAAACAAGGGAAAACAAGAAATCAAAGAAAAAAATTATTATCATGCAAAGCATCATCTCTAAGTGAGAAGCTGGCATGAGATGATGGAAAACCATCCATCCTTTGGTGCCACCATCCTCTAATAACAATAGTTAATCTTTACACTCCAAAAGTAGCACCAAAAAAAGTTATAATGTTTGAAATCTCAATCAACAAAAAGACTAGTCTTATACCCCATCTTCTCCATGAGTAACAAAAGGGTCTCTAAATTTCAAACAATAATACAATTGAGTGGATATAAAATGACTAGAAAACCTTTTTTGCATACCATGATCTATACCCTTTGGGCCAATTTCCTTACCTCTGGATCACAACTAGGCATAACTTGATCTAATGCTTCAAACAAATGTGACATCACTCCCAAGTACAATGTATACATCATTGAACTCAAGCCTAATATAGCCACTCCCTACTATAGTTACCAGTTATGGTACCCACTCCAACTTGAGGGCATGGTCATTAGTAAACACAATATTGTCATCAATTTCAAATGCTTGGGTAGACAAAAGGAGAAAAAGTGATGGCAATAATAATATCTTTGGAAGTGACTGTTCTATCTAGGAATCCAACTTTACAATATTTTACTTGTTGTGAGTGGTGAAATGTGTGAGATTCAAAGTTAACACCACTAAAAGGCAGTGAGAATATAGGGAGCCTAAGAGAAAATACCTCTTTTTTTTATTGTGCATTTACCCCCTTCAAAAATTCTTTATCATTTTATGTGTACAACCATGTGATTGTAAACCATTGTGTAATTTTGAAAAATATATTTCAATTTATGCCCTATTCTTCTATGCATGCCTCTTTTAGGCTAAGAATTTAACAAAACAAAAATCACTTTCAAATCTTATGCCAAATCAAGCAAATTCCATAAAGATTCCATGAAGATATGTACTCCTAGATGAAATACTTACAAAATGTATAAAATAAAACTTGAAGATTCCATGAGTAGAACTGGTGAATATATATATATATATATATATATATATATATATATATATATATATATATATATATATATATATATATATATATATATATATATATATATATATATAGGAAAATACTTACTAGAATTAGCCTAAGACACTAGTGCAAAATTTTTTTTAAAGAAAATAAAAAAAAAATTCCTATTTGTAGGACTAATTATGCACTCTAGACTTGAAGAAATATGCACTAAATTTATCAACAAAGTGGTGTCACCTATTGCACAGTTCGGTAAATTAGTTCATATAAATGACTTTCTTGAATGATGGTCCAAACAACACTACGGTCAGTTGTAACATGCCAACCCTTCAATGTGTAATGTTGCGTTGTGCAAACCCCAAACGGTAACTAAAAATGCAACATTTCTTTTTTGAAAACATAAAGAATAAACACTAAATATACTAATACAACTAACATAATTAATGATTACAAGTTAAACACCTAAGTCCCTTGGGGTACACGAGCTAACATTATGTAATCTATCCCATAACAAAGTTGATAAAAGTAATTATCAATTCTACAAATGTAACCCATTCATTCACAATCCTCTTTTAAACGTTCATTAAGAATAAACAATGTGACAAGAAGAAACTATATATAAACCATACATGCTTTCATAAATGATTGTACTTGAATATATATAAAGAACATATTTTCTTGATCATAACACAACATCAACAATATTTACAATTATGGATAAAGCGTGAATTACATAATGTGATTATGCATTGCATCAATCTACAAGTACATATTATTTAGAAACTACTCAAGATTACATCATAAGTCTACCCAATACATGGGAGAGTAACATATCAATACATAAAATATGACAGAAGTACAAGTATATATCTAGAAACATATAAACTATGGATCAAGCTATCTATGCAAAAATCTACACTAAAAAGTACAACAGCAAAATAGGGAACCCAACGGGGTGTGTAGCACATTCCACCTGACCACCCTTGTGCTAGGAGTAGATAAGAAAGGGTCCCGACCAAGAATGCCTAAACAAATACACAAGACTAAACTCCAAGCATGGAAAGCTAAAACACACATAAAGAGTCACACAACATCAAAATACCACTTCCAAAATGTAACAACAATAAATCACCAAAACATATCAATAGACCACTTCCAAAATGTAACCACAATAAATCACCAAAACATATCAATAGACCACTTCCAAAGGTTAGCAATGAAAACAACTGAAGGGAATACTAGAGTAGAGTGTCATTGCATAGTCCTACATGGGTTATCTTGATTTCCTTTCTCTAGGTGCTGCCCCCATTTATGGTTATCCTGACAGCTTCTCTAAGCGTCGGTCCCATAGGGTGAATCATGTGGAACCATTAACGTCTCATGGAGATGAGGCAATGATCTTTCCAACCATGGCCTTCTCAGCCCATCTTTAGTCTTTGAAAGCACTAAAAAGTAGACGAGGTATCCACAATTATTTTGTTAATGTTTAACTACCCAACCCCTCATTAATTAATTAGGTTATCACTTATTACTCAAAATCTAATGCGGGTTATCTTGATAGCCCCTTTGTGTGTTGATGCCCACGTAGAGCCACTCTCCCTAGAAACCCAAAACGTAACAACAAATTCCAAGGGGTTGTACCCACAAGTACTCTAAAACACAAAATAGAACAATCACGAGGCAAACCATCTCGCCAAAATTCATATGAATCAACTTCCATAACAAGAACAATACAACCCAATGTAAACACAAGATCACAACTATAGTCAAAATAGAAACAAGTATCAAATTAAATGTCACAATAATAAACCACCATTTTCCCATGCGTCTAGAAGTTTTAAATAATAACCTTAACACCTATAGAAAGGTCAACTAACTTAAGGGCATCCACATGGTTTATAACCCAAACCAAGGAAACCAACATAGAACTCAAAGAAAATCAAAGAATTAAATAATTATTCAACATTAAGATTTTGTTAAAGAATACAAATTTACTACACTTTACAAGCACATTAAGATAACTCATTGCACAAAATCCATCATGAAAGTTATACTATAAGTTTACTCAATTTATTTCATTAATTAAAAACACTCGATTGGATTTGATAAAATATTTTATTTCAATTTGTCCAGTAACAACAAGTAATCATTGCAATTAACCTTCATTATATTTTATAATTTTTGGACAATTACATATATATATATATACATGCATATACACACACACATATATAATATAATATTTATTTATTTTAAAATAAATTACATATTCAAATCATATATTAAATATTTCTAGTATATATATAATATATATATATTTAAAAAAAAATTAAAACATACATTCTTTCTACAGCGGATGGAGGCTATCTCCACAAACAAACCCCACACGTAGCTGTGTAGGCAACACCAGCACTTCCCTCACTGCTGCCCCCCATGTGGGGGGGCGACTGTGGGGGTATCCCCATCGCCTTGAGAAAACAAATGATAATTTTTTTTTATTAAACATAACAATATCGTTGTACAATTAAATACTTACAACACTCAAATAAATTCTTAATATTTTCTAAAACACATATCTAAATATATTTATATATATTTATATACGGGTATGTGTAGGATAATCATAGAAAAAACAGGCCCTTAAGTGGCAAAAAATTTAGAAAAATCAGAGTTAGCCAACTTGACGTAAAAATTTGAATAAATTATCTATATTATTTCAAAAATATTTAAGAATAGAATTTGTAGAAAATTAAATGTAGCTTCTAAACTACTAGGTTTATTTTATTTTTTTTAAATTTATTTGGTGAAAATGTGAAATTTCAATGCAGTAGTACTTAAATTTCAGGGAAAAAATAAATAGTAGGTGTTTGTCTGACCACCCTAACCACAATAAAATGCTAAAAAAAAATTATAAGATTTTAGACATAAGTAGAGGACTCATGTGTGGATGTGATGCATTTTTTTTGTAATTTATTTCCAATTAAATAATTAATTATGATTTTTTTATTACAACTTTTAAAAAATATAAAAACTCATATGTCTAACCACCTTAACTTGGTCAAAACTTCATGAAATTGATGCATGCTTTGGAATAAAAAAATGTGATACCATTTGAAAGCTATAATTTTTTTCAATTAGCCTATTAATCAACACTTTAGTCATAATTCAAATAGAAAATGAATAGTAATAATTTATTAAATTCAAAGTAAAGAATAATTTATATTGGTGGAATGCTAAGAATCTCCTTTACAAATCCTTTTCATTTCATCAATTTTGGGTAAAAAGAAAGTCGTTAGCCACATACCCTACAAATACCCATCATATTGCCATTTTTTGGCCCATCATGATCCTGCACATATATATATATATATGTAATTTGTATTATATATAAAACAAATAATACAAATGCATCATCTGGGTATATTAGTAAGATTTTTCAAGTAGAAAATAAATTATTTACACAAAGGTTTTCTAGAGAAATTGTAAAGAAAATTTCCACAGGGGTTTTCTAATTTTCATTTGTTTTTATAGAGGGTTCCATTTGCAAAAATATAGAGGTTTTCTATTGTTTAACAATATTTTTTTTAAATGAGGCTCTCTGATTTTACTGTAAAAGTTTCTACAGAGGCAACAAAATAATCACGACAAAACTTCAACAGTTGAGAACAAAGTTTTTCTACAGAGGAAATTTTAACAAAATTTTCAACTCGGAAGCTATCAAAAAACATTCCTACTGAGGGTTATAACTAATTCACGACAATTTCCTTTTACACAGACAATTTCAGGCATTCTTTTCAAAACAAGAAAACAATTAAATAAATAGTAAAGGAACTTGTTTTCCTGAAGCTTGAAAGAACAAGGGTTGGAGCAAAGCTTCACCCTCAGGATTCAACTTCTAAAACATTTCTAGAAACTTCACCTCCAACAAGAAACAAAATATGAGCACAAAATATATGTTGTCAACCTCAAATTTTTACCAGAAACCCCCCTAATCCCCAAAAACTATTCTACAGCCAATTTCTTTCCGTGAAGAAACTTCTTGTCATTCACAGTATGCCAATATTCCCTTCGAGAATATTTTTAAACAAGGATTTTTATTAAATTCCCACTCACTCCAGTAAATACTCTAATTATAAATTAACTAAATTTAATTATTTCTCTTTTAATAATAATAAAGCATTATAACCTATTTAATTAATTTAAATTTTCAAGAATTAATACCACTTACCTTATGCAAATTAAAAATTCTAATTCACATTAAAGCATCTATTATGTTTATTTAAACTATTCACTCAATCAAGAACATTAATCAATTAACTTAACTATAATTATCAACAAATAACTATATCAATTAAATAACATTAATTAATCACACTTAAAATATAAATTAATTAAATAGAAAACATTTACATACTAAAATAAATAATCAACACTAACCCAAAATTAAACAAAGATAAGGTTGAGACAAAGACACCATTAGACTCACAACAAGGTGACGAACTTGGGATAGGGACACTTCCTTATCAACTCCCTTTTCAACATCAAACCCATTGGGTTTATGGGACACGTGCACAAACGTCACAAGAAGGTGGAGTCGGTGTCTAGTACTTGCATCCTGCATAAAAAAAATGTCAAGTATTCATGTAAATCTCCACTACAGAAGCACCGTGAGACTTAATCGCGGAGTAGCAAGACACTCACGAGCAAGTGGTGCCACTCCATCCTTTCACCAAGGCTCACTAGCAAACACATCAGAAACAATAGCAACATAGAATCACAACATCACCACATATATTATTAATGAAAACCATAACATAACAAAAAACTGTAATCACCATGTAAGGTATTGTTGGATTTCTCTTTGTGGTATATTGTTCTTGATGACAAAACTGAATAGTGTGTTGAATACTTGGTTCAATTTGGTATACTCAGTATTTTGGTGATCATACTTTGACTTGATGTATTTGGGTGCATTTGTTCATCACATAATGTGGTACTGATCATGTTGAGCTTTATGTGTAGATAAAATTTATTTAGGTGGTATTAGTTTTTGAGTGATATCATGGAACAGTCGAATTCATCTTGACAGATTGGTCCTTCTTTATTATACAACAGGTATATTGTTTCAGTTGATCATTTTTGTTCATGGCATCATTGACAAGATTCATTATGTCTTCATGGAAATTCCTTTGGTGATCTTCATGGTTGTCTCACAATTCATTAATTAGTTTGGTGCACATGTTAACATGTTATACATATATTTCACAAGGATTATTGCATTCTACATGAGGTGGAGGTGTTTATGATATTTCTCAATCAATCTTGTATCCTTGAGTGTAGTGCCCTCCATTTGCGTTGTTTTTGTAATGCATTTCAACTCGTGGTGAGGTCAGGTATTGTTGGCTTTGAATGCATTTGATTTATTCTGGTTGATAAATGTTTTGATCAAATTACAACATTTAAATAGGATTATAAAGTTAAAAAGGTATTGTGGATAATTAAAAGAAAATAAATAATTAAATAAATGGTTTAATATAATTAGAGGTTAACAAAGAACAAAATTACACTATTAATAGAAGTAAATAAAATAGAATATTGAAAGTTAATTATTATATTGAATACAATATAAATTTACAATAAAATAAAATATGTAGATAATAGTAATATAATAAATTAATTAAGTGTAATGGAAGTTAGTATAGCAAATAATTTGAGAAATATTATTTGAATTTCAAGAGTCGGTTATGGGAATGGTGAGAAGCCATTCAGTTAGGATTTGAAGGGGCATCTTCAGCGGTATATTTGTATCTCTGGCTTGAGGGTCAAAAACACAACATGTTTACAATTTTGCAGAATCGAAGAGAGACGATCTGTCTTGCGCAAGATGGTAGGAATAAGACTTGGCAAATTGACACATATATCTCCTTGGCTAAGATCGAAACAGGTAGTTAGCTAGTTCGAGGGGAACGCTGTAGCAGATAACAAAAAAAATTTTGAGGAAAGAGTAATCAGAGGCCATTTCAAGCTGTTCTCTGCTTCTTATCAGGTTCTCTAGACTATTCATAGATGTGTTTTCTATTGTATAATTTTTAAAGTATATATTTTCTTTGAAAGCAAAGTACGGTTTTAAATTCAACATTCACGGTTTGGTCTGTGGTCAATCTGAATGTCTCCAAGCATTTTGTATCTGTTATTCATCTATTAGTCATGCTCGTCCCTAGATATCTTGTCTGTTATCCTCTCCAAATCTTCTATTTTGGCACAGACACCAGACGATGGCAAGGGTTTTGGAATTTGGCTTTATTCATGTAAAATTCCCTCTTGTTTTAATATACTTGTCGAATGTCCCTACCGTTTCCAAAGTTCCCATCTCCGCATAGGCAAGGAAGATGCTCGCAAGGATTGTGGAGTCTTGTTTCACACTCGCCAGTTGCATTTACTCGTAGGTTTCGAAGGTTTTTTTTTTTCTTAAAACAAATCTGTGATGTGCATATCCTGCAATCATTGAATTTCTAGTGATCCCTTTTCCTATGGCATTTTGTAAATCAATTCGTGATCCCTGCTTTGCATATATGTCTTCCAGCGCATTTTCAACTACAATATTTGAAAAACTCCTTCGTTGTTGCATTTTCTTGAATTTTCTTAAGCCTTGAACGATTCTTTTGTGCGTCCCCCACAATCATTGTTTTCCTTGAAATCACATTGTCTCCCTCATCATTTCTTTGTTAACATCTCAAGCCTCTGGATTACACCTTGAATTTTAGTCTAGTTTTCCATGGCTGTTGCGTTCTGTCCTCCCCATTTCCTGGTTTTATTTGAGATGTCTGGTAGTCACGGAAGAAGATGCAGTCCCCAACTAATTGTTGTTAATTGTAATTTTAAAGCCGCTAAGGAAGCCCATAAGCCTTTGTCACAGGGCGAAGAGAAGAGCAGGGAAATTGCACTTCCCACACAAAAAGGAGTGCAAAAAAATTGTATAAAAGATTGCATGAAAAATAAAATGAGATGTTGAGATGGTCATGGTCGTGGCGTCTCCTCAATGCTCGAACTGCACATAATGTTCTACACAATACTAAGCAGGTGGCAGTTCTAGGAGGTGGGTCATTTGCAACAGCCATGGCAGTGTTAGCTGCAAAGAATAAGGCCGATTTGGAGGTTAGCATGCTTGTCAGAGATAGTGTTGTTTGCAAGTCAATCAATAAAGCACATATTAATCGATAGGTTTTATTGCTAGTCAGAATAATATTAAACTTTTAGGGACTTGGTGTTAAGTCCCGTGTAGATTTTCATATGATATCTCTTTCCTGTAAATTCATTTTTTTTCCCCCCCGTCTAATATATGAATGAAGAGATGCACTTTGTAGGAGGAAAATGTAGTTTTGGAATACAGTTGATGTATACAGAGATCTTATAGAGTCCACCTTGCTCAAAACTACCAAGCATTTGACTAATAATTTTGAAAGATGAGTAATGTAATCACATTCATTGTAGCATAAACTGGGAAAAGATCATGTTAACCTGCATTACTTGGCAACCTGTCACTGTTACGCCTTTTAGAGTTGAGGCATTGTACAGAATTAAATAGTGTCCCTGAAACCTTTGGCAACCCGTCATAGCTGCAACGTTTAGACTTGCAAAGGTGGAGTAAATTAAATTAATCTCACTGGTTTCATTGGTAGCCTGTCACAGTAGCGCACATTCTATTATGCGAGCCTAATCTTCAGATTGTTTCTTTTCTCATCATCAATATTCTTCTCTGAAACATCGAATCTGTAAATTGATGGAAATGGTTCACGTCACTCAAAACAATTTCTCTCGCAACAAACTTGGAAAGGAGTATAGTGGCAGTTTACATTTGATAGCCTTTTGGTATCCCATACTTGGATGTTCAAATTCTTTCGCTAGCTATTCTTTCTATTTATATTTGAATCTTTCCTTGATCATTTCGTTGCCTTACCATTATATATGGGGTTGCTATAAGGACACAGCTTAAATGTTGAAAATTTGGTTTGAATATTACCATTATCTCCATTGTAATCCACCATTTGTGTGTAGGGTTGTCTATGCATACACTGTATTGGGAATATAGTCTCTTGAGGTTAAAATGCAACTTGAATTATTGGTACTAATGTGCAATGTTCTATGTTAGCTTTTGATTTACAGGAGTTTGGCTTCAGAAAGTATAGTGACGAAGGTAATATGTAGGTATAGGTACTTATAATGTCAAGTAGTAATTCATTTTGATATAGTGGGTGAATCAGATTTATAGTTAGTATTCTTATGCAAATATTGCCTAACTAATAAGAAGCAAACTATTTACGAGTTATTAGAATTGTTTTGACTATTATGTGTGGTTAGTGGGAGGGACAGTGTGGTATCACTCGCTCGTGAGTGCCCTACTATGCTGGGATTTCCTCTCACGTTATATTTGTGATATATATGTATCATGCACAACGTTTGTTTCCATGCAGGATTGCAGGAATTAAGTCTCGATTCCACCTGCATTGTCAGGACTGGGCAAGCATCATAAACACCCAATGGGCTTGACGTTGAACACAGAAGCTGACAAGAAAGTTTCCTCGACTTAGTTTGTCCACTCCGTCCTAGTGTTTGGAAAATTAGTTTGGTTGCAACCCCGTCACTAATATCGTTTGGGTATCATTTCCTTATTTTGGTTGTTTAATTTTCGTTGCTTACTTGATGACGTTTAATTGATGTTTTCATTTATGGTGTTGATGTGCTTATGATCATTGATATTGTTGTCTTGTCGTGTTTATGCTTGAGATCGACTTCCGGGAGTAAGTCGAAGCCTAGGGGGGAGGATGTAGTGCCCTCCATTTGCGTTGTTTTTGTAATGCATTTCAACTCGTGGTGAGGTCAGGTATTGTTGGCTTTGAATGCATTTGATTTATTCTGGTTGATAAATGTTTTGATCAAATTACGACATTTAAATAGGATTATAAAGTTAAAAAGGTATTGTGGATAATTAAAAGAAAATAAATAATTAAATAAATGGTTTAATATAATTAGAGGTTAACAAAGAATAAAATTACACTATTAATAGAAGTAAATAAAATAGAATATTGAAAGTTAATTATTATATTGAATACAATATAAATTTACAATAAAATAAAATACGTAGATAATAGTAATATAATAAATTAATTAAGTGTAATGGAAGTTAGTATAGCAAATAATTTGAGAAATATTATTTGAATTTCAAGAGTCGGTTATGGGAATGGTGAGAAGCCATTCAGTTAGGATTTGAAGGGGCATCTTCAGCGGTATATTTGTATCTCTGGCTTGAGGGTCAAAAACACATGTTTACAATTTTGTAGAATCGAAGAGAGATGATCTGTCTTGCGCAAGATGGTAGGAATAAGACTTGGCAAATTGACACATATATCTCCTTGGCTAAGATTGAAACAGGTAGTTAGCTAGTTCGAGGGGAACGCTGTAGCAGATAACGAAAAAAAATTTTGAGGAAAGAGCAATCAGAGGCCGTTTCAAGCTGTTCTCTGCTTCTTATCAGGTTCTCTAGACCATTCATAGATGTGTTTTCTATTGTATAATTTTTAAAGTATATATTTTCTTTGAAAGCAAAGTACGGTTTTAAATTCAACATTCACGGTTTGGTCTGTGGTCAATCTGAATGTCTCCAAGCATTTTGTCTCTGTTATTCATCTATTAGTCATGCTCGTCCCTAGATATCTTGTCTGTTATCCTCTCCAAATCTTCTATTTTGGCACAGACACCAGACGCTGGCAAGGGTTTTGGAATTTGGCTTTATTCATGTAAAATTCCCTCTTGTTTTAATATACTTGTCGAATGTCCCTACCGTTTCCAAAGTTCCCATCTCCGCATAGGCAAGGAAGATGCTCGCAAGGATTGTGGAGTCTTGTTTCACACTCGCCAGTTGCATTTACTCGTAGGTTTCGAAGGTTTTTTTTTTTCTTAAAACAAATCTATGATGTGCATATCCTGCAATCATTGAATTTCCAGTGATCCCTTTTCCTGTGGCATTTTGTAAATCAATTCGTGATCCCTGCTTTGCATATATGTCTTCCAGCGCATTTTCAACTACAATATTTGACAAACTCCTTCGTTGTTGCATTTGCTTGAATTTTCTTAAGCCTTGAACGATTCTTTTGTGCGTCCCCCGCAATCATTGTTTTCCTTGAAATCACATTGTCTCCCTCATCATTTCTTTGTTAACATCTCAAGCCTCTGGATTACACCTTGAATTTTAGTCTAGTTTTCCATGGCTGTTGCGTTCTATCCTCCCCATTTCCTGGTTTTATCTGAGATGTCTGGTAGTCACGGAAGAAGATGCAGTCCCCAACTAATTGTTGTTAATTGTAATTTTAAAGCCGCTGAGGAAGCCCATAAGCCTTTGTCACAGGGCGAAGAGAAGAGCAGGGAAATTGCACTTCCCACACAAAAAGGAGTGCAAAAAAATTGTATAAAAGATTGCATGAAAAATAAAATGAGATGTTGAGATGGTCATGGTCGTGGCGTCTCCTCAATGCTCGAACTGCACATAATGTTCTACACAATACTAAGCAGGTGGCAGTTCTGGGAGGTGGGTCATTTGCAACAGCCATGGCAGTGTTAGCTGCAAAGAATAAGGCCGATTTGGAGGTTAGCATGCTTGTCAGAGATAGTGTTGTTTGCAAGTCAATCAATAAAGCACATATTAATCGGTAGGTTTTATTGCTAGTCAGAATAATATTAAACTTTTAGGGACTTGGTATTAAGTCCCGTGTAGATTTTCATATGATATCTCTTTCCTGTAAATTCATTTTTTTTCCCCCCCGTCTAATATATGAATGAAGAGATGCACTTTGTAGGAGGAAAATGTAGTTTTTTGGAATACAGTTGATGTATACAGAGATCTTATAGAGTCCACCTTGCTCAAAACTACCAAGCATTTGACTAATAATTTTGAAAGATGAGTAATGTAATCACATTCATTGTAGCATAAACTGGGAAAAGATCATGTTAACCTGCATTACTTGGCAACCTGTCACTGTTACGCCTTTTAGAGTTGAGGCATTGTACAGAATTAAATAGTGTCCCTGAAACCTTTGGCAACCCGTCATAGCTACAACGTTTAGACTTGCAAAGGTGGAGTAAATTAAATTAATCTCACTGGTTTCATTGGTAGCCTGTCACAGTAGCGCACATTCTATTATGCGAGCCTAATCTTCAGATTGTTTCTTTTCTCATCATCAATATTCTTCTCTAAAACATCGAATCTGTAAATTGATGGAAATGGTTCACGTCGCTCAAAACAATTTCTCTCGCAACAAACTTGGAAAGGAGTATAGCGGCGGTTTACATTTGATAGCCTTTTGGTATCCCATACTTGGATGTTCAAATTCTTTCGCTAGCTATTCTTTCTATTTATATTTGAATCTTTCCTTGATCATTTCGCTGCCTTACCATTATATATGGGGTTGCTATAAGGACACAGCTTAAATGTTGAAAATTTGGTTTGAATATTACCATTATCTCCATTGTAATCCACCATTTGTGTGTGGGGTTGTCTATGCATACACTATATTGGGAGTATTTTTTTGTTTACGATTTTTAATGGTAGCATACCTTCATGTTGCATTCGATTGGAAAGTTGCCTATAGAATTCGATGCCTTCATTGTTCTTAGAGATGCCTTCATCATGCTTTTTCTTGGAATTTGGTGTTGATTGAAGTTTAAGTTGAGGACAAAATACCATTAAAATAAATCTTCAAAGATCTCCACCATATGCTTTTAGGCGTGATGTTAGTTGGCTTAGGTAAGGAATCTTCTAATTGCTTGTTTCTAATTTAGAAAACCGTATTACTTTCCTTTCCAAAACAAAACAAAAACATAGGGGAGACAAATTTAGCATAATAGGAGCTTTCTCTTAGGGGCCACGTATATTCCCCATGAAAAAGGCATTCTATTACTTAAAAAAGACCTTTTAATTAGCATACACCTTATGATTAAGAAAGGGGAATATATTCCTATAAGATAGATTAGGGTATAGAGATTTTAATATTAGGGATTTTTAGAAAAGATCTATTTTCTTTTTACATTCCCTCCTTAAAAGAATTAAAATATATAAAAGTGGTTTTAAAATGTATTTATGTGTGTAAAGTTATTTAGATTGATTTAATATTTTAAGGTGGTACGTTATTATTAATTTGTTTTATATAAAGGAATTAAGTAATCTTGACAAATAAGAAAGTGACATAATTAGGGATGGAGATTTTTGTTATTTAAGAGTTTTAGGAAATTATTATTACCTCAATTAATATGGTTTATTCTTTGTTAATTCGTAGGTGAATATTGTTATTTTATAACCTTTAGAGTAGCATGGTAAGATTAATGTGTAAGCTAAATAACTAGGATATTTTATTAAGATTGTCTCAAATATTAGTATTCGAGGGGAATAATCTTTTGAGTTAATTATGAGATTAATAATAAGGAATATTATGAAATGTTAAAATATGCCTTGAGATAATTACAATATGTGGTTATAGAGCTCCTTTAATTACTTTAAATTAATTCTTCTTGTTAAACGATTGGATAAATGGTATTTGAGTGGTTATTGTAAGTTTAGGAGTAAACTGATTTGTGGTGTCCTTGTTGGAATCACTTGGATTCAGAAGTAATTTCGTTCCATTGGGTTCGTATCCTTTAATGAGTAATTCAACATATATTCTTTCATTATGACTTTTCTTGAGTTGTCATGAGTTGGGGATTTTCTTAAGTTTAATTGTGTGATATTTGTTTAAGCTTACATGGTGAATTGTTGGTTGTTTTGAGTTGTGGGGTTCTTATTAATTGATTTTGTGGTGGAGTATTTTTGACCCTAAAGCAATGCTTGGTTGTGATAAGTTTATGTTTCTTATTGGATGCAGTCTTCCCACTTTTATTATTTGGAGAAATATTTAATTACATTGTTGTCATGTTTGTTGATTTTTATCAAAGGTCATTTGTTTATCATCTATACGGGTATCTTGTGAGGAGGAAATTGAGGTCTCCCTTGGATGCCTGGTTGCATGCTTTTACCTTTGTTATTGAAGGATTGTTTTTGGGATGTTTCCATGTTGGTGTGAATGCCTTTGGAGTTTAATTTCAGTTCAAGGAATACTTTGTCATTTAATTTGTGTTTCAATGTAATTGGGAACTCATGTTTGTTTATGAGTTGTGGATAGTTGATCTTCTTGAATTCTTGATTTATTTTGTATCGAAGTTGATTATGGAGTGGTGATCTTATTTTAATGTATTCATTCAGTATTTTCGAATTGAAAATAGTTCTTATGGCCCTACAATATTTGTTGTCAGTTCTTTGATGGGAAACCCTAGTGTAACTTTATGAGAATCTTCCAGAGGTTTATTTTACTATTGGTTAATGTTCCTCCTTTTATGTGCCGTTGTTGTGGCAAGTGTTTTGGTTTCATGTTTTTGAAAGGGTTGTACATGAATCGTTGAGATTTTGATTTTGTATTTATGGCAAGATGGGTAATGCCTTGCATGCTTCTCTGTTGTGATATAATGTACTTGTTATGTTGTACAACCCTTGGATTTTGGTTTTATGTTTTGAGTGTCTAGAGAGAGAGAGTGGCTCTAAGTGGGTGGTCGGCGCACAAAGGGGCACCAGGATAGCCCTCGTTAGAGTGAAATTAAAAGTGATAATTTAAATAATTAATAGGGGGTGGGTAGAATCACATTAAAAAGATAATTGATGCCTCATCCACCTTTAAGTGCTACCACAGACTAAAGGGGATTGAGAAGGCCGTGGTTGGCAAGATCGTTGCCTTGTCTTCATGAAAGGTTAACGGTTCCGCATGAGCAACCCTATGGAGCGGTACCTTGAGATAGGAGCCTGGATAACCATAGATGGAGGCGGCTCCTAGCGCTCGGGATGCCTGGATAATTCGTCAGTAGACGGAGGCGGCTCCTTGCGATAGTGGTAGCCTGGATAATCCATGTTAAGCCATGCGATGACACTCTCCTCTAACACTCCTTCTTATGTTGCTTCTTTGGAAATCCTCTGGAAGTGGTTCTTTGTTTTGAATTGATGAAACATAGTTGTTTTGAATTGATTTATGGTTTTACCCTATTTGATCTTTGGTGTATTCTGTGGTCTTGTATTAATCTTGTTGATGTTTGGGTTTTGACCTTGTACTCTTATGGTACTGTTATATGATGTTATTGGAATTGTATTATGTTTTTGGAAGTGTTTCATGATCATCCTTTGGTTATTTGTTTATTGGCTATTGCTTTGATTTAGGTGATGAGACTTATGACTTTAAGTTATTATGTTAATTCTTGGATGTGGTTGTAATCCTTGAGTTTTATGATACTTTTGTATGGCGTTGAGTCTTATGGATCTCTGTTGGATGTTCTTGGTTGAGGTCTCTTTCTTGTTAGCTCCTAGCACGGGGGGTGGGTCTTTGGACTCACATGGTCGGGTGGAACGTGCTAAGCACCCCATTGGGTCCCCAGTCGAGGATCGAGAGGTGTGGATTGGTGCTGTTACGGCAACTCCAGAATTGTATTTATCTTGGAACCAATTATGATATTGTGCATCATGTTATCTTGTTGTATGGTTTCCGTTCATGATTGGAAACCCTTTTTACATCATTGTACTTCTTAAACATTGTACTATAATGAAATGTTTAACTTGGTGTGGATATTGACCATGGTAGTTGTTATTCAATGTGTTATGTAATCATGCATATGTTGTATTTATGTGCAGATGGCTTCTTATCATTGAATTTTTCATGTATGCATTATATTTGTTATTGTTTACTTTATATCTTTGGATTTTATTCTTTATTGCTGTTATATGGATCTAAGTCACGTAATGACTCTTCGTGTACCCCAAGGGATGTATGTGTTAATGAATCTATTTAATTGAAATTCATGTTATGACTTAATGTGTATTACATGTATGTTATGTTTAAAAATAAAAAATAAAAAAAATTGTGCTGTAATTATTGTGTTGTTGTCCTTTGGGGTTCGCACGGCAGGGCATTACATTGAGTTAGCTACTATGGCTTCATGAGCAATGATATTGCTTAAGTCTTTTCATACCATTTCCTATAAAAACTATTTTTCCATTCTTGGGCCTTCACATGTTATATGGATTCACATTTATTTATATTTTAGCATATGTTTACTTGTGATATAAGTTGGTCAGCATTAAGATATTTCTATTTGTTTTTAAAGTGCTTTAGCACTTAAAGGCCGACAATATACATTAAGTTTATCACTTTATAAAGTGATTGGAAAGGTGGCATGTCTTTGAATATCAATCATGGTTCAGGCTTACACATTGCACAACATTTAATACATAGTCTTTTGGAGACTTGGGTTGTCGGCATATGTATTATATTTGGTTTGCTTACTTGGAAGCGACAATATTATTGTTTAATGAGAATGTTGGCTATGTTGACTTGGAAAACATGTGGTATATGATTTGGCACTCATTTAATTTTTCTTTTTTTTAGTGACATACATTTCAAAATCATTGTAATATGATTTTCTTTGGATTTCAAGTTTCATTCATTTTTGTGTTGGAGTTTCAATGAAGGGAAAAATAGGGTAAACAAAAAGAACTCAACCCTAGTGCCACCATGCTAGGATTACAGTTACATATTGAGCAAGGTTGTTGCGTTATTCTGATTTGGTTTTTAGTTATGTTGGTTTTTCTAGTGGATTGCAAGATTGTTGGTGTTTTTTCGTTTGAGTTGGAAGTGGTAGTTTGGGAATTTTTCATGAAGAACTTCAGGGATTTTATTTGCATGTTAAATCCACCATGATAGAGGTAATATCTATGCATTATTTTTATCTTTCAAAGGTAAATCTAGTAAATGAAGAGGAAAAGAAAACCTTGTTTTTAGTTTCAAATAAATTTCTTAACTAAACTGTAACTACCTTGAACTGGAGCATAAACTAAAGGGTTTCATCTCACAGTGAAATTTTATCGTCATATCACTAAATTTTTTTTCTTAAAAATATTTGATTGGCTTTGTGATCATACATTGTGTCTCTTACCAGTTCGTAAACTCTGATAAATGAAATCGGGTTTTCTTGACAAAGTTGTATAACCATTTCACAAACATTGTATATATGTATCTCTACAAAAACACAAAAAGGGTGTGATGTGAAGAGAGGAAATTGTCCAAACAGAGTGTTGCTTATTGTGAAATCATTTTGTAAAAGGAGAAGAGTGGGCTCATATTGTTTTTTATCTCTGATTGTATTATAGAGATTATGTTTCGAGTTGAGCATTATTGCAAAATCATTTTGTATCTTATTGTAATTTGATGACTGCAAAGAATGATTGCAATTATAAAGTTCTATTGGGTTGCAATATCTTGAATGTTTGATAAAGTTGGTACTTCATAAATTTCATGGGAGTTGGTGCTCCACATTTCTACAGAGTTGGTGCTCTTTGATTATTAAAAGGGAAATTTTAGCGAGTGGTTTTTTTTACCCCACTCTAGAAATCTTCGTGTTATGTGATTTTATTTTTCTCTCATTCTATTTCATGTTAATGTGCTCATTCAGTCAATTCTCTAATACTTTAATTATGCTAAAAAGTTTCTTATTTCAAAAGGTTGTCATGCAAAGTTAAAAAGTCTTAAATGTTAAGCAAATTAAAAGTGCATTGGGAAAAAAAAATTGTTCTGTTACAAAAGTACATACAAGATTGTTCACACTCTAATTGAACAATATCATATGATTCTTTTAACATGAGTTGTAAATATTAATCAAGTTTCATGTCAATCTAATTTCAAATATTGATGTACACTTTCCTGCCACATTGAGTTTAAATTAGTAAAAAAGTTTTGTTGTACTTTTAGAGTCAAAGTTTAAAAATTACATCACTCTGATTCACCCCCCCTCTTAGAGTGAATCCACTTCCAACAAGTTGTATCAGAGTGTAGGGTCCTACATTAGGCTTCATACCTAGGATTTATTATGGTCTTGGAAGTTTGTCATTACGGCACATGCACCTGAAGGATCATCCATTACAAGAGCACCTTTGTTTGATGATACTAATTATGTGTTTTGGAAAATCAGAATGGAAACTTATCTGATTTCTCTAGACGTTGATGTCTGGAACTTACTATGCAGTAAATATGTTGTACCTAATGTCATACCTACAGATCATGTTGACAAAAGAAAATATGAAATGAATGCAAGAGCTAAACATCCTCTATTGTGTGGTTTGAAAAAAGATGTGTTTGTCAAAGTCATGCATTGTAAATCTGCCTATGAAATTTGGGAAAAGCTTGAAAACATTTATCAAGGAAATGAAAAAGTTAAGCAATCTAAAATTCTTACTCTTAAGAGTCAATTTCAGGAAATGAGAATGAAAGACGATGAAAAGATTACTAATTATTTCTTGAGGATAGATGAATTTTTAAATATGAGAAGAGGTCTAGGTGAAACAATTGCAGAGTTTGATATTGTTCAAAAAGTAATAAGAACTTTGCATCCTAAATTTGAGACTAAAGTTTCTACTCTTGAAGAAAAGAAACATTTTGACTCACTTATTGTGGACAATTTGCAAGGCATATTAACAGCATGTGAAATGAGGATAGGAAGCACTGCTTCAACCTCCAAGGAGACTACTTTTAAAGAAGAAAAGAAAGAAGACTTAGATAGTGAATCAGAACTATCTGATACTTAGAAGCTCTTTAGGTAAGAAAATTGACAAAGAAATATAAAGGGAAAGTTCCTTTCAAATGTTTTAATTGTGGAAAAGTTGGTCATTTTGCAGCTAAATTTCCTTATCTAGATCAAACCAATGATGAAGAGAAAATAGAAAAACAATTCAAGAAAAAGTCTTGGAATCCTAGAAAGAAATTTAACAATAGTTTCAAAAATAAAAAAAGTCTCTTTAGCAAATAAGACTCAGATGTTGAGACAAATGAATCCTTAAATGAAGAAGATGAAACTTTATTCATGGCTAAAATTTCTGCACAAAAGAATCCAAACAATTAGTCAAAAAGTCAAACAGAAGATCAATCTGAATTAGAAGTGAGTCTTGAAGGTGAATTACTTCGTGCTCTACAAGAAATCAAAAAATTAAAGAAACAAGTTGCTTCATCAGAGAAAATTCCAAATAAGATAATCACACCTTTACAAACTGAACTTGATGATTCTAGGAGAACTATAACCAATCTTAAATCAGTTCTCGTAGATAAAGATAAGGAAAGTCAGAGGCTTGAAATGAAAGTAATCACACTTAAGAAACAATTAGAAGGTTATGAAAGTACTTTGTGTTTAAATGACTTGCTTAAAAAGAAAAAACAACACAAGGACAAGACTAGTATTGGTTTTAGTATTGGTGAATGTTCAAATCAAAACTTCAAAATAGTTGATAAGAAGCAATCGTTTGAGCATAAAAGAAACAATATTAGATTCAATGCATTCTTTCATGGTTATTGTTCTATTGCAATAGATTTGGGCATAAGGTGAACAGATGCATATTTATATTGTATAGAACACCTAGATTTGGTCACAAAAAGTTCTTTGGTTTTCCAAATAGAATCATATGTTTCAAATGCAATACTATTGGTCATACATCCAAACAATACAAACAAAATAAATCTAACTCACACAAAGTGTGGAGATTCAAGTTTGTTCCTAGTGTAGAGCAATCTATGTTGGTAGAAACTACCTTTCTCTCCAAGAAGAAGGCATTTTGGGTGTTGGATAGTGGTTGTTCAAACCACATGACTGGTGATTAAGACAGGTTCTTGAAACTTGAAGATTATGAAGGAGGATTTGTCAAGTTTGGTGACAACTCAGGTATTCAGATAAAAGGTAAAGGTTCTCTACTTTTAAATGATGACACACCAATCTATGATGTATATTATGTAGAAGGATTGAAACATAATCTTTTAAGTGTCATTCAAAATTCTAATAATGGATATCATGTTACATTTGGTGCACAAGGTTGTGAAATAAAAAACAAATATGGTAAAACAATTGCAATAGGTTAGAGAACTTCTAGAAACATTTACAATCTTCTTGAATATTCTAATCATGAAAGCAATGAAGGTATGTTTCTTCTGGGTCAAGTGGAAGAAAACTGGTTATGGCATAAACGTTTAGGGCATATAAAATTTGACAATCTAGTAAGAATAAGTAAAAATAAGAATGTAAGAGGCTTGCCTATATTGAGTAAACCAGAAAATACAGTATGTAAAAAATGTCTTAAGGGAAAACAAACTAAAGTGAGTTTTAAATCTAAAGAACATGCATCTACAAAGCCATTGCAGCTTGTACAGACTGATCTTTGTGCTCCTACTAAGACTAGGTCAATAAATGGTGAAAAATATTTCACATGGTTATTTGTAGATGACTACACAAGAATGGTTTGGGTAACTTTTCTCAAACATAAATCTGAACCTTTTGATATATTTAAATTTTTTTGTAAGATGGTTGAGAAAGAGTCTAATATGAAACTCAAATGCTTAAGATTAGACAAGGGAGGTGAATTTACATCTCAAAAATTCGCTGATTATTGTGAACAACATCGCAGAAAAAGACAATATGCTACTACAAGAACACCTCAAAAGAATGGGGTTGTGGAGAAGAAAAATAGAATAGTGAAAGAAATGGCTAAAACAATGTTAGATGAAGCCAAGCTACCTAATATGTACTAGAAATAAGTTGTTCACACATCTGTTTACATTCTAAACAAAGTACAAATAAAATCAAGTTTCACTCCATATGAGCTTTGGTATGGTAAATCTGCTTCTATTAATTACTTCAAAATATTTGGCTATAAATGCTTTATTAAAAGAGATGATGAAAATTTAGGAAGCTTTCAATCAAATTCTAATGAAGGTATCTTTTTAGGCTATTCTACTCATAGCAAAGCCTCTAAATGCTTCAATAAAAGGCTGAATAAGAGTGTTGAGTCTATTAATGTGAAATTTGATGAAAGATTGCTCCTAGATTTTGATTGTGTAGGATAATGAAGAGGAATTTGTGGCAGATTCAAATATCACTCCCAAAACTGTAGTACTAGATGAATCACAGTAGGAGGACATCTCAAGTTCCAAAGAAATTTCTCCTAAAACTTCTTCCAAAAGTGTTGCAAAAATTTATCCTAAAGATCTAATAATCGGAGATAAAGATGCAAGAATCTTAACAAGAAGAAAGGAAAAACTTCATGAACAAGCTCAATTTTGCTGAGCATTTTTTTTTAATAACTGAATTTGAGCCTAAAACTATTAATAATACTTTAAGTGATGATTTTTGGTTGAAAGCTATGTAGGAAGAAATCAGCCAGATCGAGAAGAACAAAACTTGGGAACTAGTCCCACGACCTGATGATAAAAATGTTATTTGTGGAAAATGGATTTTTAGAAATAAATTGAACGAAAGTGGCAAAATAGTGAGAAACAAATCACACTTTGTGTTCAAAGGATATTCACAACAAGAAGGTATAAATTTTAGTGAGACTTATGCACCTCTTGCACATATTGAATCTATTAGAATTTTCTTAGCATATTCTTGCTTTAAAAATTTTAAGGTGTACCAAATGGATGTTAAAACTGCATTCTTGAATGGTTATCTTGATGAGGAAGTTTTTATGGAACAACCAGAAGGATTTTTTGTACAAGATAAATTTGATCATGTGTATAGATTGAAAAAGGCCCCGTACGGTCTCAAACAAGCTCCTTGACCTTGGTATTCTAGATTGGATGCACACCTAATAGAAAATGGTTTCAAAAGAGGTGGTGTGGATAGTAATATTTATGTCAAACAAGAAGGTAATGATATATTGGTTGTTGAGGTATATGTAGATGATATAATCTTTGGCTGCAACAATGATTTTTTATGCCTTATCAAAGAGTATGGAATTGGAATTTGAAATGTCAATGTTAGGCGAACTAAAATTCTTTCTTGACCTCCAAGTTTTACAACTTGAATAGGGAATATTTTTATCACAAACAAAATATGCAAAAGAAATGTTGAAAAGGTTCCAAATGGATGACTGTCGTCCAGTAAGTACACCAATGGTGACTGGCTGTAAGTTATCTAATACTGATGATTCTCCTGATGTTGATCAATCTAAATACAGATCAATGATTGGTAGATTGTTATATTTAATTGCCTCTAGACCAGATTTAATGCAAGTTGTTTGTTTGGTCTCTATATTCCAATCTACACCAAAACAGTCCCATCTTACTACTGTCAAAAGAATATTTAAGTATATCCAAGGTACTCTTGACTATGGTATTTGGTATTCTAGAGGTAATGATTTTACTTTAATGGATTTTACTGACATTGATTGGGTTGGTTTTCTTGACGATAGAAAAAGCACCAATGGTGTAGCCTTTTATCTTGGTAATCGTCTTATTGCTTGGCATAGCAAAAAGAAAGATTTAGTTTCATTATCAACAAAAAAAGTTGAATATATTGCAGCCACATCTTACTGCACTCAGCTTCTTGGGATGGATCAAACACTATTAGACATGGATATTGTTGTTACTAAACATGTTTCCATCTTTTGTGATAACTCCAGTGTGATTAACTTATCAAAGAATCATGTTATGCACTCCAGAACCAAACATATTGCAATTAAATTTCATTTTCTGAGAGAAAGGGTTTTGGCTAATGAGGCTACTATACAATTTGTACCAACTCAAGCACAGGTGGCAGATATTTTTACTAATCCTTTGGCTAAAGAGGTTTTTGAAAGACTTCGGTCTTGATTGGGAGTTATCTCTCAATCACTGCTCTCTTGATGTTCCATCATTGCTTTATGGGGAGCTTCTTCGCTCTCCTAGTAGCTTCTTGCTACTTTTGTGATTTATTTGTTGCTTCTTTGCTATATTTGCATCTGCATGAGATACTGGTCTGTGATGTTTCCTTATGTACCCTTTGTCCTTGAGACAAAAAGGGGGAGAAAGCATTATGTTTGTAGTTGCTTTTAAGTATTTGAGCATTATGTTATGAGTATTCAATTTGGTTGGTGCAGTTTTTTTTTAGTTGGTTGTTCAGTTTATATCTTTGACAGTTGGTGATCATATTGAATTCAGATGGTTGTAGATGGTTTTTTCCATCAAGGAAAAAGGGGGAGTTTGTTGGCTTTTTCTTTGTGGTATATTGCCCTTGATGATGAAACTAATTAGTGCATTGAATACTTGGTTCAGTTTGGCATACTCAGTATTTGGGTGATCATACTTTGAGTTGATGTATTTTGGTGTATTTGTTCATCACATAATGTGGTACTGATCATGTTGAGCTTTATGTGTAGATAAAATTTATTCGGGTGGTATTAGTTTTCAACTGATATCATGTAACAGTTGAATTCATCTTGACAAATTGGTCCTTCTTTATTATACAATAGGTATATTGTTCCAGTTGATCATTTTTGTTCATGGCATCATTGACAAGATTCATTATGTCTTCGTGGTAATTCCTTTGGTGATATTCATGGTTGTCTCATAATTCTTTGATTAGTTTGGTGCACATGTTAACATGCTATACATATATTTCACAAGGATTATTGAATTCTACATGAGGTGGAGGTGTTTGTACTATTACTCTTGATCATTCTTGTATCCTTGAGTTAGCTACTAAGGCTTCATAAGCAATGATATTGCTTAACTCTTTTCATAACAATTCCTATAAAAACTATTTTTCCATTCTTGGGCCTTCACATGTTATATGGATTCACATTTATTTATATTTTGGCATATGTTTACTTGTGATATAAGTTGGTCGACATTAATATATTTCTATTTTTTTCAAAAGCGCTTTAGCACTTAAAGGCCAACAATATACATTAGGGTTATCACTTATAAAGTGATTGGCAAGGTGGCATGTCTTTGAATATCAATCATCGTTCTGGCTTACGCATTGCACAATAGTTAATACATACTCTTTTGGAGACTTGGGTTGTTGGCATATGCATTCTATTTGGTTTGCTTACTTGGAAGCGACCATATTATTGTTTAATGAGAATATTTGTTGTGTTGACTTGGACATCATGTGTGGTCTATTATTTGGTACTCATTTAATGTTTCATTGTGTCGGTGACATGGATTTCAAAATCATTGTAATATGATTTTATTTGCATTTCAAGTTTCATTCATTTTTTGTGTTGGAGTCTCGATGAAGGGAAAATTAAGGTAAACAAAAAGAACTTAACCCTAGTGCCGCCATGTTGGGATTATAGTTACATACTAAGCAAGGTTGATGAGGTATTCTAATTTGGTTTTCAATTGTGTTGGTCTTTGGTGGATGGCAAGATTGTTGGTATTTTTTCCTTTGAGCTAGAAGCAGTAGTTTGGGTAGTTTTCATGAAGAACTTTAGGGATTTTATTTGTTTGTTAAATCCACCATGACAGAGGTAATATCTATGCATTATTTTGATCTTTCAAAGGTAAATCTGGTAATAAAGAAGAAAACAAAACATTGTTTTTAGTTTCAAATAAATTTCTTAACTAAATTGTAACTACCTTGCATCCGAGCATAAACTAAAGGGTTTCATCTCACAGTGGCATTTTATCTTCATATTGATATTGTTTTTTTTTCTTAAAAATCTTTGATTGGCTTCATGATCATACATTATGTCTCTTACCAATTCATAAATTGTGGTTATTGAAATCGGGTTTTCTTGACAAAGTTGTATAACCGTTTCACAAACATTGTATATATGTATCTCTACAAAACCACAAAATGGTGTGATTTGAAGAGAGGAAATTTTCTAGACGGAGTGTTGATTATGGTGAAATCATTTTGTAAAAAGAGAAGAGTGGGCTCATATTATTTTTACCTTTGATTGTATTACAGATATTATGTTTTGAGTTGAGCATTATTGCAAAATCATTTTGTATCCTATTGTAATTTTATGACTGCAAAGAATGATTACAATTATAAGGTTCCAATGGGTTGCAATATCTTGAATGTTTGATAAATTTGGTGCTTCAGAAAGTTTATGGGAGTTGGTGCTCCACATTGCTACAAATTTGGTGCTCTTTGATTAATAAAAGGGAAATTTTAGTGAGTGGTTTTTTATACCCCAAGAGGTTTTTTCCACTCAAGAAATCTTCATGTTATGTTATTTTATTTGTCTCTCATTCTATTTCATGTTAATGTGCTCATTCATTCAATGCTCTGATACTTTTAGTATGCTCAAAAGTTTCTTATTTCAAAAGGTTGTCATGCAAAATTAAAAAGTCTTTTGTTAAAAAAATTAAAAGTGCATTGGGAAAAGTTGTTGTTCTATTACAAAAGCACATACAAGATTGTTCACACTCTAATTGAACAATATCATATGATGCTTTTAACATGAGTTGTAAATGTTAATCAAGTTTCATGTCAATCTGATTTCAAATATTGATGTACACTTGCCTGCCACATTGAGTTTAAATTAGTAAAAAAGTTTCATTGTGCTTTCAGAGTCAAAATTTAAAAATTACATCACTCTAATTCACACCCCCTCTTAGAGTGAATCCACTTCCAATAGGTATTTTCAAGCATCACAAGTAATGCCAAGTGCAGCAAACCAACCAATCTATGAATCCACACACAACCAATTTAGAGAACTAATCACCATCACAAACCAAGTACAATATCAACACAAAAGAGTATCAACAACACGAGGGGTATCAAATCCTCCCCCCCTAGAACATGGCTTACTCCTAGAACCCACTAAATAAATATGGGTATGCCTCTCTGTTTTGGGATGCATCCTCCCATTTCATTGAAGTCTTAGCACTTGTCTACTAGGCTACTCAAGACCTCTACAGAACTAGGCACTATATCCCACACGAGTCTCAACCATGATGCTTATGTATTTGGGATTGCTTTACCGTGAAACCATTATGATATTGTTAGTAACAAGGGACAATATAATTAATTCATTTACCTGATCGATTAATTATTAGGGAAAGAAAAAAAAATTAATTTAATTTTTTCCTATTGGTTTCCCCTTATCAAATAAATCATTTTAGTTATTAATAAACTACAACCTATTCCATAGTATTATTATTAGTATAAACAAAATATATCTACACATTAAAAGCATATTATAATGCATTTCCCTTGCTCTCACTACCCATTATAAAATAAATTTAATCATTTACCTGACAACCACACAACTAGAATTTATAACTAAGAAAGAGAGTTTATCATTAAATGGAAATTATGAATTATCAAATTATAAAGCTACACAACCCAAAAGCATTCATGATGGAATACCTCATATGTTGATTAATTGAGACAATCAAAGTTATTTATTTATGCATAAATCTTAATCATCAATTACTATTACCACAACACCTAATATGCAAATCTGTACTATTAGAAAACTACAATTTCTAACACATTATACCAATTCATATAGAGACAATGCACATTTATATCTATATATAAACTAACATATCAAATTCAGAATATTACTTGATACAACAATTCAACATGGTATACGTCTTTGCTCACACATTATAGCAAAAAGGAGAGAACATAGTACTGAAGAGGATAACTACTATACAAGAAACACTATCCTGACAAGAAAACAAACTCCCTCAAAGAAAAAAAGGTGAAAGCAAGCAAGAATTTGTGATAAATACGCCTCAAACATAGGAAGGGCTAATTTCACATAAAATGAGAATAACCATTTCTGATTATGGATTGCAATGAAAGAATTAAAACTAAATCAATATGAATGCATACCTTGTAGTTATCAGTGAAAGTCTAGGGAAAAGAAGAGAACATAGACACAAATGCAACTATAATCTAATGCATCATAAAAATGCAAATGTCAATATGATGGAAATTCACATGTGTTTCACACAGAATATTTAGCAATGATTGAGTACAATGGAAAACCAAGAAGAGATAAGTTAATTTCCAACCATAAAGAAATTTTAGCTCTCTCGAAGCATAAGCATTTGAATCTAATTTTCAAACCAATGTATTACTCTATCGAATACTAGTTATAGCAAATTTAGTTCTGGTTCATGGGTTGAACTGTCAATCTTCACCTAACTAAAACCATCAAATTGCAAACATTCCCTCCAAATTGAATTTCCAACACCAATGAATATGCAGAGATAAATCAAAGATCACTATGCAAGAATGAAAAGCACAAGAAGACCATAATTCAAAAACCTATCAATGAGAAAATCTAGAGTTATTGGTTAAGGGAAACGCCTTCTGCACATAGTAGAACTCCCTCAGTGCATTACATATATGATTGTCATCATGTGGGCATAAACTAGTGGTGCCTAAGGATCATATACTATCGTAGGCTGAGTATCTCCAACAAAACCAAAAGAGGATAGGCTATTCAGATCTAGCGACGTTTAATGTGGTATGTTGGAAGTCTCTTGGTATGCTATTCTTTGAAGGATTTACCACAATGGTTTGATAGATAGGGCTCCAAAATTTCCAACAAACATACTAGACTAGCATAATTTTGTAAGGGATTTCATCCATGGTTGTGCTATATAATTTGACTTCCATCAAGCATAAAGAAGAAAAATAGACTCTTGATAGATTTAGTAGCTGCCTATACTCAGGAAAACATACGTGCATCAAGCAAGAAATTGAAAACTATGACAAATCATGATTGGGCAGTTGGAAAGAGAGGGTGCAAACAATGAAGGTTAATGGCATGATGAGTAATAAGGGGACATGAAATTTTTAAGATACAATAAGGGTCATAATATTCTTACTGAGATCAAGTAATAATGCAGAGCATCATAGTTATAACACAAAGAATAGGAACCCAAAATCGAATACCAAGCTTAGTCTACATTCATGAATGCAACCATACTACTAAGATGGAGTCTTCATAGTAAATCGAAGAGTTTACTATTGATGCCAAACTAACATGTAATGATCTTCAAGCTATAAGTAGTGAACCAAAAAAGCAAGGAAAGAAAGATGAACCGAAACTTAGAAAATTTCAAACAAATACCAATGGCAATAAGACTAGAGTATCAAATTCTATAATGAAGTACAAAGTTTCACGTTGAACATCAAGTAGTAAAATAAGTAATCAATTGTTTGCAACCAAAAATAGAAAGAGAAAATTCCTATTGCATAAAATGGTTAAACAAATGAAAAATCCAACTATTAGGAAATCACCAACTATGATAGGACATAACACATTAGTGCCAATAGTTCAAACTTCATCTTAACCTCAAAATAGTATAAAATCCTAGCATGATTATTCACACCAATATATATATATATATATATATATATATATATAACTTCTCCATTTACACAACAGAAAATTTACTTTATTCACTTTTCAGCACAAGTTCCTACACATTTACAACCAAAAGGCCAAGATTCCACACCACAACTTCCAAGAAAACACCTCTTTAGTTCATAACACAAACATTATAATAGAGTATCACACATACTAGTAATTCATATTGTCAACCAATTCAAACAAAAGGGTGCACCAGCACCAACAAAAACTTATAGTATCAAGTACATTATTTAAAAGGGTTCACAAAACAAAGGTGCCTAATCGTGATCCCCCGGAGGAAACTCTTCCTGGTCCGCATCTGAGTCCCTCATGGTTGTCTTAGAGGAAGGGCGATGTGCTCATATGAACTCTACCTCCTCTTTTGTCAACTTGGGGGCATGGTGTCCACACCCCAATGACCAGTCTTGAACTGTTGATGGCTTCTTGCTCCCAATAAAAAGTTTAGATTCAACTTATTTTTTTCTTTCTTCTAACTTGATCTGGACTAGAGCATGTGCCAAGGTTTCATCATCAGAGATTTCTTCTAGTAGTTGGCCTACTTGCACTTTCTTCATGCCTAGCTGCTTTGGGTTCAAACAACCACCTGCTGGATTACTTTGGGAACTCTATAGTTCCTCATGCTCTTAATCATAAGAACTCGGTAGTGATGGACTTTGGCGGTTGGCTCCATGGCCACAACGTTGGCCTCTTCCTCGACCATGACCTCTACCCTGAGGCATGATCTTGCACAACAATTGAGGTTATAAGAGATCAAGAGTTAATGCAAAGGTTTCCTAACAGACTCAAACTACCAAGAGTACCCAGTGTTTGCAAACCTGGCTCTCATACCAAGTTCTAACACCCCATCACACAAACCCCAAAGGATAACTAAACATGCAACAATTGTTTTTTTGAAAACATAAAGAATAAACACTAAATATACTAATACAACTAACATAATTAATTATTACAAGTTAAACGCCTAAATCCCTTTGGGTACACAAGCTGACATTACGTAATCTATCCCATAACAAAGTTGATAAAAGTAATTATCAACTCTACAAACGTAACCCATTCATTCACAATCCTCTTTTAAACGTTTATTAAAAATAAAAAATGTGACAAGCATAAACCATATATAAACCATACATACTTTCATAAATGATTGTGCTTGAATATATAAAGAACATATTGTCTTGATGATAACATAACATCAACAATATTTACAATTATGGATAAAGCATGAATTACATAATGTGATTATACATTACATCAATCTACAAGTACATTTCATTGAGCAATTACTCAAGCTTACATCATAAGTCTACCCAATAAATGGGAGAGTAACATGGGTATGTGCAGGATCATGATGGGCCAAAAAGTGGCAATATTATGGGTATTTGTAGGGTATGTGGCTGACGACTTTTTTATAACCCAAAATTGATGAAACAAAAAGGGTTTTTAGAGGAGATTCTCAGCTTTCCACCAATATAAATTATGCTTTAATTTGAATTTAATAAATAATTATTATTTATTTTCTATTAGAATTACGACTAAATTCTTGATCGATGGGATGATTGAAAAACATCTATAACTTTTAGACGGTATTGCCATTTTTGAATTCAAAAATATGTGTCACATTCTATAAAGCTTACATACTATAGGATTAAAAAATGATCCCTCCATATTTTTAAAAGTTGTAATAAAAAAATAATAATTAATTATTTCACTTGGAAAAAAAATTACAAAAAATTTCCCAGATCACATCTAGACATGAGTCCTCTACTTATATATTACAAAATCTTATAAAAAAATATTATCATTTTATCATGGTTAGGTGGTCTAATAAACACCTACTTATTTTTCCCTCGAATTTACTAATTTAAAATTTCAAATTTTCACCAAATAGATTTTATTTATTTTTAAATAAACCTAGTAGTTTAGAAACTACATTCAATTTTCTACAGATTCTATTTTTACATATTTTTGAAATAATATAGATAACTTATTCAAATTTTTACGTCAAGTTGCCTAACACTAATTTTTCTAAATTTTTTGCCACTTAAGGGCCTGTTTTTTCCATGATGATCCTGCACATACCTACATATCAATACACAAAATATGACAGAAGTACAAGTATATATCTGGAAACATATAAACTCTAGATCAAGCTATCTCTACAAACCTCTGCACTAAAAGGTATAACTGCAAGCTAGGGAGCCCAACGAGGTGCTTAGCACATTCCACCCGACCACCCCCATGCTAGGAGTAGATAAGAAAGGGTCCCCAACCAAGAACGTCTAAACAAATACACAAGACTAAACTCCAAGTATGGAAAGCTAAAACACACATAAAGAGTCACACAACATCAAAAGACCACTTCCAAAATGTAACAACAATAAATCACCAAAACATATCAATAGACTTCCAGAGGTTAGCAATGAAAACAACTAAAGGGAATACTAGAGGAGAGTGTCATCGCACAGTCCTAAATGGGTTATCATGACTACCTTTCTCTAGGTGTCGCCCCCATCTATGGTTACCCTGACAGCCTCTCTAGGTGCATGCCCCATAGGGTGACTTGTAGGTAACCGTTAACCTCTCGTGGAG